>JAOEGL010000005.1:68766848-68874348 GCA_034509955.1 Urosaurus nigricauda | reverse complement strand
TATTACATTCCAAACAAAACAACAGAGAAATGCTTTTAAAGATGTGCATTAAATAGACAGGTAGCTAGTTAAAAGGCCCATTTATTCTTCAGCTCAGAACTCTGATGTACATTGATTGGTGAATTTTGTGTCAATATAGTAATCACACATGGAATAAAATTTTAAGAAAAAGCTGGTTTCAGAAGAGGAGCTGCATATTAATCTGGCAACATAATTTTGATCTCAATAAATAATAAACAACAGCAGCAACAAGATCAAAATGCTTGAAATCAACCAGTTTCTTATTTTAAACTTCCCGCTCATTTTTTTGTAGTAGTCCTTTCATCCTACAAATTTCTACTGTCATATTACATGATGCCTTGATTTTCAACAGAGGCTTCTGCCACATTACAGAATCAATGCAGTTTGACACCACTTTAACTATCATGGCTCTATCCTATGGAATCCTGAGGTTTTAGTTTGCTGTGGCACCAAAGAAGGCTATATATATATATATATATATATATATATATTACATCTCTCAGCATTCAATAGCACTGAGCCATGACAGTTAAAGTGGTATCAAACAGTGTTAATTCTGCAGTGTAGATGCAGCCAGAGCCTGTGTGAAATAATGAGTTGTAGATGCTAATGCAGAAAGAGTCCCGTTGTGAGAATGGCCCCATGGGCAAGGGAGGAATCAGTTACCACTCCTCCTAAAATATAATTAGCTGGACCATTTGTCTGATGATCTGTGCATTCTGATAGGGGAAGGTCAGAGGCTGACAAGTTGCCTCAGCATGTCAAAACCAAATAACCAGGCATGAATCTCCAAGTGATATGTGGGAATAAATAATGATGTTAATAATTATTATTATTATTATTATTATTATTATTATTATTTATATTCCACCCCTCTGGGTGAGCAATCAGGGCAGAGTACAGCATTTAAAACATTAAATATCAGATGAATTTCCATATTTATTGTTGTGTGCCTTGAAGTCATTTCTGACATGGTGACCCTAAGGCAAACCTATCATGGGGTTTTCTTGACAAAATTTCTTTGAACCGGGGTTTGCCTTGGCCTTCCTCTGAGGCTGAGAAGGTGTGACTTGCCCAAGGTCACCCAGTGAGTTTCATGGCCGAGCTGGGAATTGAACCCTGGTCTCCAGAGTTGTAGTCCAACACTCAAACCACTCAAACTGCTTTGACTGGGAGTTCCTGCATGGCAGGGGGTTGGACTGGATGGCCCTTGTGGTCTCTTCCAACTCTATGATTCTATGATTCTACACCACACTACTCCCATAAAGTTGTCATTATGGTATGAATAGTTCCTTTGAAGACCAAGTCAAATCAAAAGGGCTTGAGTTTGTCTAGGCCAGTCATTGAAACAAGATCCCATGGTGGACTGGATGCTGTAAGTCAAGGAGAAATAAAGTGTAGCCCATGGTCCCTGGGGCCCAAGTGCAGGCATTATTTTGTCCTCTTCTTTTTTTAAAAAAATTAGGTCAAAAAGCCCCCTATGCTCTCTAGGGACCATGGGGAGTTATTTTGCCACATTAGGGTAGCTACTTCCAAACTGGAACCCAAAAACTGACCACAAGCCCTCAGACATGGCAATACTGTTCCCAATATCCCCTAGATTGCATATGCATTTTTTTTTTTGCTTTAACAGCCATGCATACATAAATACATACATACATACATATATAATAAAATTGGTGCAGTGGGAAGCATGAGGGTCCTCCTAGGTCCAGTGTGTGTGTAAGTGCAAAGCTCATGGACTTGGAACAATTGCCCTGCTCTGTTGTAAGAGGAGATGAACAGAGTGAGGAGGGTTGCATGTTTCTGCATGGCCTTGTCTGCACTGGTGCAGGGCAGCCTGGAGTATCCTTCCTCCAGGGCTGCTTCAACCCTCCACCATTGCAAAGCTCTCTGGTCTGATGCTGGGTGGCTGACCATATGCACATTGTGCTAAGCTGCCTGGCATATCTGTTGTTTCCACTGGTTGCTTCATTCTGGGGTTAGAATGAGGTGTCCAATGATAGTCACAAGGATGGGTGTCTTGCTCTGACCTCAGAAGGAGTTACTGGTAGCAGAGGCAGACACACCAAGTGGTTCGGTGGGATGTGTTTCAAACAGCTGCCCAGCATGAGGACAGAGGGCTTCAGATTTCCCCAGAAGATCCAGAGCAATCCGGGACTTTTCAAAAACCAAGGTAAGAGGGGTAAAACCTGGTTCCAGTGCCAGGTGCCATCTGGTTTGGTCGCCTTAGAATGGTCCAGCTGTCATCTGGTCTTCTCACACCAGAACGGGGTTTGGGGCCGTGTGTCATCTAGTCTGCCTTCCAAGGGAATGAGTTGATGCTGTTTTTAGCCCATGCAGACAGGACCCGTGTCAGTTCAAGCACCAACACCATTGCATTCGCTTTGTCATTTTGGCTGCATCGATCACACCTCTGTTAGACAGAAGGGATGGATCTATGTGTGCTGCCATACCCAACAGCTAATCAGTCTTGTCAGATAAGGCACCAGTTGAGGAAAACTTTGAGAGATTCTTAAATCAACAATATGACTCCTGAACACAAGAAATTCTAGGAGAGGACCAATATGTTTAGGATAGTAATATAAGTAAATTTCCAATTGAAATTGCTTGTGATTATTTTCCCTCTTTTGAAAAGCTCTGTACTGATTTCTCTTGCATTCCCTTGCTCCCCCCACATATATCCCCTGTGATATGTACTTAAAACCATCAATAGCGCCTGAGATTTCTTTTATTTATTTCCCCAAAGGGAGGGGGGAATTATATGCATAAAACATTGCTAAAACGCTTTGGTGATTTAAAGTTAGGGAGGGAGAGGAAATCAAAAGAAAAACAACTATAAACATCAACTGCCAAAATCAATTTTCCAACCAAGAGGAAGTGCTGAATGGTATAGAATATCCACTCTGCCCTTAAACTTGTGAACACACTGTCCATTCAAAATGTAGCAGTATCAGTATAGTCAGAAGGTGGCTCTAGTGCTTTAATTTTGCTACTTTGCTTAGCATAAGATCCAAAGAGTATCTGTGAAATTACTTAGCTGCTTTTGCTTGTTTGACCATACAACTTATACATGAAGGCTAGGATCCAAAACTGTGTGGGTCTTCTGTGTCTGCACACAAGGGATGACCCCATTCTATTCCATGTCAGCAAATTCTCCAGCATCAAATGTAAGACTTGGGCTGCCAAACCCTGCCTATAGGGAGCTCAGTGGGTGCATCAGAAGGGTGCACCTTGGTATTGGAGCCGCTGTATCACAGTATCTAACCACAATCTAGAGGTGCTGAATATACACAAAAGGTCCATGTACATGAAAATCTTCTCCTTCTCTCTTCCACCCTGTATCTCCATGCAATACCCAATCTCCCTTCTTAAAGAAGAAACTTTAAACATAAAAATTAGTTTGGTGAGTCACACTCATAGCTGCTGGAAGAGACAGGTGAAAGGTAATGTCTCAAGTTGATGTACAAAGTTGTAATATTCACCACACTATCCAGAATCACACAAACACACACACACACACACACACACACACATATCCAAATAGGCATTTATTGATTATCACAGTGAATCTAGCTCACCATACTGATATCACTGGTGCAGCCAAGAAGCAATGGGAAGGTCTGAACATTAGATATTTCATGACATTGATATTTTACTATTATTCCTATAAACACTTCAGGCTAGTCACAGCTAACTAATAATCTTTCTCTCTCTAATGTTAATGCGAAGGAGAGGGGAAAGAAAAATGATGGCATTCTTGTTGACAAGAAAAATGTAAAACATATGAATAAAATTTCCTGCATTTACATAAACCCACACGGTATCCTATACAAAACAAATACTTTGCATTGCTGTTGTTAACAGGATACAATGTCTTTTTCTCATTCACATTCATTCTGGGATAAGACGTCTCCAGAGAGCTGAGGGACATATTGGAAAAGTTACTTACTGGACTACAACTCTTTGCATTCCACCAGGGCTGGAGAACTCTGGGGTTCATAATCAACAAAAGGAACTTTACATGGGTCTGCATTGGGATAGGTGGGTGGAAGCATTCCACCTGCACCAGGATTATTTCTGAAAACTGATTTGGACCAATAAAGCTGGTAAATGATCTAAGCAAGTCGTGTTATAGAAGATTTTCACACCACTAAGTGCTGGTGAAACATCAGGGAAGCACGTGTATGTGAAATCCTGATGTGTTTCTGAAATGTCAGGGATTTGTCCCTTCACCTCTAGAGTCCTTGAATCGTTCACAGAGCAGCAATTTCCTATTAATACAATTTCTGTTCATAGGAAATTGCTTCTCTGCGAATGATTCAAGGATGCTAGAGGCAAGGGGACGATTCCCTGATGTTTCAGACGGACGTCAGGATTTCACACATATTCGCTTCCCTGAAGTTTTAACAGTATTTTACCAGCGCTTACCCCACAGTAAGCGCTGGTGTGAAAATCTTCTATATAGATGACTTAAGCAAATAGCAAAAAGTAAACGAGTATTAAGACCAGCATATACATTTGTGTATAATGATACGGTGCAATGAACCAGTATCAGTTTTTGTTATATTATTATTATCTTCACCAGCAGTATTTAAACAGCATTATTATCATGACAGAATTTAGATATTGTATGAGACATATCAGCAGCAGAATCTTTACCTATCCAGAAAGAATTGCAGACTGGGGCTCAGACTATTCAAATAGCACAAGACATTCAAAAATATTTATGGCTTTCACTACTCCTGCCAAATAAAAATAAAATAGGAAACTAGAATGGTCAAATTAATTTATTATGGAATCCTTCAGTCATGGTTGAAATCAGGAGCTAGCCCTGGTACAGCCCTGGAGGACACATAGTGGTGGGCATGAGGGTAGAATGGGCCCAGAACTTGGAATGTGTTTGCAATATATTGAGGTGATGAGCTACTTGTAATTCATTATTTTGTCCAATAATGGAAGAGGGATTATGTTCAATTATGATTGCAACATGATGAGAGATTATGCCACTTCTTTTTACATGCAATGCTTTTTAGTTGTTTTGCAGGGGCATGGCCCCACTAATCTGTGGTGGGTTAGAAGAGCAAAAGGAGGGGAAGAGAAGGGGAATGAAACAAATGGATTGCCTCCATCTGCTTGAGGACACTCACAATAGCACCATAAATTTAATTCTGTCTGGATTGCAGAATTTCTGACCCACAGGCCTGAGTATTCTTGCCTCTGAGTATTCTGATCATGGAGTTGCCCCAATTCCCCCCCCCCTTTCCTTCATATTCCAGAGTGATGCTGGCTGGCTATCTACACCTGCATTCAGCTGTGCGCCCGGTGCTGCTTCCGCAAGTAACCCCCTCTGAGGTTGAAAATGAGGTGCCCAATCAGGTCAGTGGTGTGCTGACAGCTGCCTGACATCACTCCAGTATGCTCAGGATTTTCATGGAAAATCCAGAGCAAATGTTTAAAATTTTTTAATGCAGTTTAAAGTAGGGATTCAATGAAGAGCAGTCTTCGCATTGTGAAGACAATCTGCAATTAAATCAGGGCCTTTGTCCCTGTGTTGTGAAGAAAGGTCATGGTGAAGGTGGAGGGGACTGGGTCATTTGGCCCATGTAGACATGCCCCAATGTGAAAATAGCTTGGGTATTATTTAATGGCAGAGGGGTAATCAGTATACAGTTAATCTGTTATGTCATTCTGTCGTGGATAAAAAAAGAGGTTTACTGTATTTTAGCCTGTCTGTTAGATTAGATTAGATAAAGGGAAAATAACAAACATGGAATAAAATACTTAAGTTACATTAAAAGTTACTTTGGGGTCTAATAAGTTCCATAACGTATTTTTCAAAATTAACGTTCTCCATTCAGATTAACCTAACTAGAAGTAAGGGTATCATTTCCTTTAGAAATGTGGAAAAATGAAGACCCATTCAGTTCACTATTCCTTTGTTCCAAAATGATTGTTATGTACATTCATACAGACATTTTGTTATTCAAACTTGTATCCATTTATCCATGGGTAGCTATGAATGTAAAAGTCTGGTCTTTTTTTTATTGCATTGGCATTGATTTTGACAGCCACTTGACTGTCATTTCTTCCCACAATGGCCCAGATGCTACATTGTTCCAGAGCACTTAAGGGAGAAATGGCAATCCTTTTCATTTTCCCCCTAGAAATGCCTCACAATAATGCAAGCCTGGGTCATTCTCAGAAAGCAAAATGGCAGCCACAGGAGGCCATTGTAAGGCTACCACTCTGTCAGAGTCAAAAAAGGGGAGAGGAAACAAGTTAGAAATCATCATCTTCATCCTGATCCACAATAAATAAATGAATCATTTGAATAATAAAAAGGAATGAAGTACAGTAGAGTCTCGATTATCCGTCCTTTGGTCATCCAACATTCCAGCTTATCTGACATCGTGGCTGCAGAAAAGGATCAGTGATTTCTTTAAATTTTCAGAAGACTGAACTGTTTATACATTACAATGCTGTTACTGTGATGTTATTGCAACATTACTTTTACTGCTACTGCAATAAAACTTCAATATGTATGCAATTCATGGTGATTTCAAGGCTTTTCTTGGACCCTCCTGTTTATCCAGATTGTTGGGGGGCAAATAGCTTACAATTGTAAACCGCTTAGACACTCCTTAAGGGTATGAAGCGGTATATAAATGAAGCTGTTTGTTTGTTTGTTTGTTTTAGCAATCCAACTATCAGCCCACCCATTTATGTTGGATAATCAAGACTCTACTGTAATAACATGGGTGTTTCTACAGACTTTATCACACCAGCCTGATGTCCCACCACTATCACACTAGTTTAAGAATGGAAGCGTAAGTATTTGGCATCATTTCTGATCATACTTTTCTCCATGATAGTGCTTTGACATATGATTTCTTTTAGTATTGCCAAAGTGTGTTGGGGGGATGAGTGTTTGCTACTGAGCCAACTGCCTCCTGAATCCAGCTGCTCTGTGAATGTATGCATTCCCCCCGTCCTGAAGTTTGATACTGTGGTGTGCATATTCATACATCTATCTGGTGCTTCAGGAAGAAAGGGGGACAACAAGTGATTGCAACCATCAACCACCTCCTGAAGCTAGAGTGGAAGAAGAGCAGAATCATGCCCATTCACATCATGTGGCTGCTTGTGAAGTGGAACTGCAGTACAGGAACAGCAGCACAACTGAGAGCTTATTGATGAGTTTTGTCCATCAATGAAAAGGTGTACCACATTAACAAATGGAATGCAAGGCAACAGCAGGATGGACACAATGTGTATGCTAAGTACCGGAGAGTCAGGTAATAAGTTCCAAGATGTTTTATCCTGTTAAAACTCTGCTTTTCTACACTTGTGTGATTAAAGACCTGCCATTGAATCCCATTGCTTCCACCAGAACTGTGTAGGGAGCGGCGTTCCTTCAAGTAACTCGGGCCCAAGCCATATAGGGCTTTAAAGGTAATGACCAACACTTTGTATTGAGCCCAGAAGCTAATCGGTAGCCAGTGTAAAGATTTTAATATCGGGATAATATGATCTGTTCTTGACACCCCAGTAAGTAATCTGGCTGGCAGGTAGCACATGCTTTGGTCATTCAGGTCACCAGAACAGCCTTTTTCATTGTAATAATAATAATAATAACAATGAGTTTTCAATTAAATTTTTGTTATTGTTGTTAACTATCTTCACGTTGACCTTGACTCATGGTGACCCTGTGGATGAGACAGCTCCAAGATTCCCTGTCCTTAGCTGCTCTGCTCAGGTCCTGCCAGCTTGAAACATGGCCCCCCACAATCGGGCTTGAAACACTGCTCCCCCATCAAGTCTAACCATCAGCCCTGTGGTCTTCCTCTCTTTCTACTGTCCTCTACCTTTCCTAGCACCATTGTCTTCTATAATCAATCGTGTCTTCTCACAACATGAAAATTTCTGTACAGTCATCCTGGCTTCCTGGAAGAAATCAGGCTTGATCTGTCCTAGATGTCCTGGAAAGGGGCCAAATGGCTGTTAGATTCCCAAACAAACAGCCCCCAACTAGCAGAGCCAAAGCTAAGTAACAAAGTCTAAGTGCAGTATCACAAGATGTATTACCAAATCAGTTGTCAAGAATTCCAAGGTCCAGGGTATCAGATAGGCAGGTTGATAAGGCAGTCCAAAGTAAAGGGTTCCAGATAATCGAAATGGGTCAGCAGTCCGAAAAGCAAGGGTTCGGGAGCCAGAGACAGAATCTTTCCTCAAGAAGGTCAGATAATCACTGTGCTCCAGCTGCCTAAATAGGCAGGCAGCAAGCATTCTGGTCTGTCTGATTAGCAGCTAGATGGACAAAATCTAAATTCAAACATCTACAAATAAGCAAGCATTCTAGAAGTACTTTCTAGTCAGCTTTTCAAAATGGTATACACAAACTCAGAACTTTACCTGAATAAGTAAAATATTACCACAATACAGCCATAAAATGTCTTTCCCAATCATGCCTATTTTAAAAAATTTGTTGATCCAAATATGTTATGTTTTCATTTAGTCCAGCCAAGATGAAATGGATTTAAAATGCTTTAAAATCAGTGAGCCCTGATTTGTAAAGTTTATTACAGAACTGGTGACTTTTAGAGGTCATCCATGTCTTTGTATTGAAAACACCTTTCTCAAAAAAATGGTATGACATTTTCTGATTAGCAACAAAAGCTACAGTACAGAATATGGAACTGATTAGAAAGCATGTGTGAGATCTGTCACGCTATTATACGGTAGTTTCATTTCAGTGTATTTAGCATACCTCCTTTCCCTAAAGTACATTTTTTCCAAGTATATGCATTTATGTACTTAAGGAATTACTTCAATGTAAATTATAATATGTCTGTTTCCCCCTTTAGATAATCTTAGCTGAAGCATGCAATTCAGTGTTGCTTTTAATTGCATAACTGCCTTACCCCTCTTCTTTCCTCCCAATATTGTTGTTGTCTTTGGCACACTTTTAAAACATGCCCTTTCCATAAAAAGCAGACTAGCACACAAATGAAGCTTATCAATAATATTTTTTAAATGTGTTCTGCCAAAAAAAAAAAGAAGAAGAAAAAGAAGAAGAAAAGAAAAAGGAAAGAAAGAACAAAATGAGACAGAGGAATAAAAAGCCCTCAACCTTTCACTAACCTTACTTTGAAGTAAACAATAAGGAATAATTTAAACTACTGTCATTCACCGTGTCACAATAAATATACATTTTCCCCCTTTGGTTTGCCTCAGAAGATTACAGCAGAAGAATGTTAATACTAACATCTTAAATGTGTTCATTTAATTCAAAGCATTATTATATATATTTTTAAAGGCATGGTTCCGATAGGTAAATCTTGCTTCTTGGGCAAAATATTTGGGGGCTATATTTTCTTTAACCCTCATTGCACTGATGCATAATTTTTAAATTCATTTTTCTGAAGGCTTGTTGAGTCAAGTAGGTGCTCTGTAAGATAAATACAGAGACGGTACCATGGTCCAAATATGAACTTGTTGCTTTTGAGGAACAGGGATGGGGAGTGGGAGAGAATTAGCCCCATTTTGTAGGACGGTTGAGTTAAACGAAGGAGGGCGATTCTTTTCTTTCTGCTCTATAGAATGATGTACGCTAATCAGCAGGCAATGCCCTGTCACTGAGCTAATTCCGCTCCCTGCTAAAAGAAGTGTAGATTAATGGATAAAGGAGGTCTGTGGTAGGGTCACACTGATATGGATTCAACGTGTACGGCAGCTTGTCAGATGCCTGCTTGGATTAAATCTAACCTTTCTTGTTGAAGGTTGCCATTTACTCTATTCTTAGTGCCTCAATTTATTTTCCTCCCAGAATTTCCACATAAAAAAATTATCATCTATTTGCTTTTCAGAGCAAATTTAGAGAACCAATTTCATTATCGGAAAGAAACCTGGAGGCATTAAATACAGCAAAAAAATAAAACACGTGGAATCTTTAAGGGACATATTACCCAGTTCATTCTAATTCTCAATGAGGAAGAAAACTTAATTTTGCAAAGAAAAGGCCAGCATAGTTATGTAAAATTATTTCAGTTTAAGGAAACTTTGAACAAAGGGGTCCTCTTCTTTTAAGGAATCAGTGCACAGTTTCTTCTTCTTCTTTTAAGATATTTTAAAATTAATAATGTAGAACATGAAATTCTGGAAATTTGACTTATATCCAGCAAAATTACTTCCTGCTGTCATTTAAATTATGACTGCCCTCTATAAAAGTGTCTTTAGGTGTATTAATTGAATTCCACACTATTTTCCAATAATAATCCGTAAAGTTCATCTGTCCATTCCTCACAGGATACCTACTGTGTACGAGAGAGGAACGTATCTATTTCAGTAGCTTAATTTATTTTCATGATTCACTGATAATGACTGTCATGCAGGTTGTACATCAGAATTAACCTTCATTTCACTGAGGTATATTACGATGACAGTCCACGACACATTTCACCTACACAAAGGGCATTTTCTTCCTTTTTTATAATCATCCTCAGCGGCAGAAGATTGTTTGATAGCCGATTAATTTTCATAGGAAATCAAGTGCGGGCTCCCATAGCAGAGCCAGTGTGCATTCTCTTGCTAAGTGACTTCGCTAGTAATTATGTGTGTTTTTAATTGCATTTTTGCCAAACTTTCAAGGCTACATTTCTGCCTACGATGTCATACCGAAATCTCCTTTTTCACCCTGAAGATGAGGAAGGTGAAGAAGAAGCATAAAGCATATCTATCAGGGTTATCAGGACTGTAAGGTTTAATTTCTTAATAAATGATTAAACGACAGATATAAATTTACCTATTTGCTGTAGCTTCAGTCCGGTGATTTCACTGGGGAGCTGAGATCATTCTGAGACTGACATTGTTTCAGTCCTTTTAAAAAATCGGTGGTTATAGCCACTAGGTACATTGTAGTCTAGGTCATTAAAGGGGGGGGGGGGGATAATAAGAGTCCATATAAAATAGATAATTAAATTCCGAGTACTTAACACAGTACAGCATTAGCAGCACAATCTTGTGCAGGTTTATTCAAAAACAAGCCCCACTGATTTCAGTGGAAAGTTACTCCCAGTTAAATGGCACTGGGCCAACAGTCTCAACGTGTCGCAGGTCTATCAATTATATGTTATTTTGATCAGGAAAGGAAGCAACTAGAATGATGTGAGCACCATACAAATATCAGCTTTAGGATTACTTTGATTTTTTTCAAGTAGGAAAACCATTCCCTAACATGACCAAAATCTCTCTGGCAATTTAAAAATAAAATCTAAACAGGCCTCTGGAATGTCAAATAATTTACCTTCAAAAACAAAAAACACTTTCTGGATTGTTTTCATATTTTAATGTGGTATGTATCCCTATGTTTAGATTTTATCTGTGACCCTCCAGATGTTGCTAGACTGTATAAACTATATTTGGTGTGTCAGGGGTGCTGAATTGCAACTGCCAGCAGCTTTAGCAGGCATAGCTAATAGCAAGGCGGAAGGGGGCTGGGAATGGCAGAACATCTGGAGGGCTGCATGATTCCTGTCCCTGGTGTAACTGGTGTTCAGACTGTTGTACTTGTGATGCAGCCATAAAGTCTTATGCTTTCCAAACCTGGAATCCCAATGAAATAATTCAGAGCAGACTCTTTTTTTAAAAAAAAATAAAAAATTATGTAATACTTGCTTGAACTGCTACTTCATCTAGTAATCATTCAGTCTGATAGTTGAAAGGGAAATGCAATAGACAATTTCAATCCAATTTAAATTGACTTAAAAGTTCATGGTTGTGCTGTGGTCACACAACAACCAGGCCATGTCCTGCTTACAAATCACTCAGCAGAAAACTGCCCATTAAGACTCCTCCACCTGCATACTTTACAACTAAATCACATGAAATATTGATAGGTGGTTTGCACCTATGGTGGATCCAACATAGTAGGGGTAATATTTCCATGCACAGTTTCACTGCTTTTCTTTCCACAGGTGTCTCTAGATGACTAGGAGAATTCATTGAACTTGGAACACCTGCAGGAGAAGCAGCAATAAAATCAAGAGTGGATTTCCTCTCTAGTAGAAAATCCATGCACTTTCCATGGTAAGCCTCACTATGTATCACTGCCTGTTGCCACACTGCAGATTAATGCAGTTTGACACTGCGTTAACTATCATAACTCCATCCTATGGAATGCTGGGATTTGTAGTTTGTTGTGGCACCAGAGCTCTCTGACAGAGAAGCAAAGCACAAGATCTCAGAATTCCATAGCACCGAGACATGGCCATGTCAAACTGCCTTAATTCTGCAGTGTAGATGAAGTCTCTGTATTATAGCTGCCCAAGGATGGGATACATAACTAAGACTCCAGTTACAATGGGGAGTAAATCATCACTCCCACCACTTCATAACACAATAGTGTTTCTTACAAGAACATCCCACAGCTCTACATGAATAAAATTAAAGCAAACCCAAATATGTGGTCTCATGATGCCATCTAAATCTAATTATTAGTCCCAATTGGAATTTAGATAGCCACTGCAAAGACCCTGGGAAAAAGGGGCCGTGGTGGCGGCCCTTTTCTCCCTTCAGGCCCGCCTCCTCAAGCGGGGTGCAGTGGGTGCCCAGGGCACCTGCTGCACCCCAATTAGAGGCCACGGGGAACTGGCAGTTTGCCACTTTCCCACAGCCTCTGGGGCGATCACAGGCTGCCCCTTTTTGGGCGGTCTAGATTGCCTCAACATGTCCTGTGCAAAATTTCAGACAAAATATAGCATTTTGTGTGCTGAAAACAGCATTTCTTTCATGTGCAGAAAATTCTGCTTTGTATGCAAAAATGTATGATTTTTGTGTGGCATAAATCTACTACATTTTTTGCACAGAAAATGATATTAAAGTGTGGTTTCATACTCAAGAAATGTCCCCCCCCCCCGAAAATGCCACTTTGCACAGAACAAATCCTGAACTGTGAATAGTCTTTTAAAAAAATGTGCAATTTTTGAAGACTTTATTGCAGTGGGAAGAAAACTGCTAAAATTATACATTGCTTCCCTTGAAAATGAAATTAGTAAAGAATTACATTCCTATTTTTTAAACAGGTCACATGTTAAGTCCAACATGCCTTGAAGAAAGAACATGCGAGTTGAATTACAGATGTTGAAATAAAATTATCTAATTTTCTACCATGGAAAGAAACTACTCTTGGACTATTCTTTTATATATATATATATCTAGCTGACTCCCTACTGGTTCAGTCAAATAACAGTGACCTTGGCAGGGTTTTGTGACACATGTACACAATTCTGCGTCAACTTTTAGAGGCCCAAACATATTGATAACTTCATATTTACTGAACTGAGAAGCCCTAATCCTCCTTCTTTCGGGAAGTAATTTATTGTACATATGGATGGATTGTACCTGGCTAGCTAAAGAATAAACCTTCCCACCCAATATACATCAGTTTCCAAAATTAATTTATTAACAATAACAGATGAGAATAATGTGACTCATAGACTGGCAATCATTGCAACACTTCCCAGACTCCCTGGAGTTCCCCAGACTGGAAAACATAGAAGAGAGGATGGCCTGGAATGCTTTTGCACAGTGTGGTTTTTGTGTGCCATAAGGCTCTCTAGGGGAACTGCTCGATTTTGTTTCAATTTTTTTTCAAAAATATGGAGAAAATTGTCTCCCTCTCCCAAGCATTTTTAGGTCCAGAAGATAGATAGATAGATAGATAGATAGATAGATAGATAGACAGGAAATGAATAGGAAGTGACTATCAGGTTGCTTCCTGTTATTTAAAAGGAGCCTCTCCTAAAATGGCTTTGGAGTTCTAAAAACATAGTGAGAATGCCCCCATGCCCCTTAAGGGCATTTAGGCCAAAATATGTTTTTGTGGGGAGGGTTGTGACAGGAGGTTCAGGACTCTAAGTTTTCTTGGGAAGTAACAGCACCTGAGCACTTCCCCCAGCATCTGAGAGTTGCCCCTTCCACTTTATAAGTACCTCCTTTGAATAAAGTGCAAGGGATCTTTTTTAGGTTGAAAAAAGTCCTCTCCTCAACCAGAAATGGATTTGTGGTCTATGTATTTTGACTTTATTAGTTATTGTTTTCATTATTGTTATGCTATTGTTATTCAGGCAATGTGACAAATCCCAGAGGTTCCAGATTCCTGTCGTTTGCACAGTCTGCACATAATTCTCTCTCTCTTAAGTTTTATCGCACAGGCCCCTAGAACAGGCCTGTCGCATTCTGAAACAGAGCATGATGGGAACAGGAGGCGGCATAGAATGTGTCTTACTGCACAGGAGAAAGCCGCTGCTGCTGCCACCGCCAGAAGTTCCCATTGTGTTCTGGATGTGTCCCAGAGGGGCAGATTTTCGGGAATACTTCAGAAGCATTGGCCCCTTCTGGGACAGATGTAGAATGCAATGGGAACTTCCGGAGGTGGTACTCCTGTGTGGTAAGATGCATTCTATGCTGCCTCCCATTCCCATCATGTTCCCATTCCCATCACTCTCCCTTTCGGAATGCAACAGGCCCATTCTGGGGCCTGTGCAGTAAACTCATCTCTCTCATACACACACACACACACACACACACACACACAACTTCTTGTCCGACACGAGGTTTGACCCCAGATGCATAAGACAAGGAGATGGGTTATAGGGTTGGGTCTCAGACCTCAATGTAGTCTCTACATGCATATCTTTCATGGAAGTTGCGTCCATCAGATGTTCAAGGACCACACATGCACACTACGGCTGGACTTGGCTTAGCAGGACCACCCAGCTCTCTGTGTAGCTATTGAATGTGACAAGGCAGTCTCATTACACATGTCTAAATCTGATCCAATTATATATGACAGGAATTACATATGCATGAATTTTTTTCTGTGGAACTGTTTGGACATTTTTTGTCTGTTACAGAATTAGGCTTGCCAAAATGAAAACTGGAGATGATTCCTGTACCTATAATGATTGTGTAAAAGGGGGATTTTCAACCAGTTTTGTTTGTCATACAACCAGGAAACAAACAACACCTACTTAAATTCCCTCTTGTATAGAACCATGAAAGCTACAGGAGCAGAGTCCATTTCTCATTCTGACACCCCTATGTGGAATATTTCCATTGAGTTCAAGCTTGCAAAAGCAGAGTTGAGCAAGTAGTCCCATTGTGCATATAGATGTACATAAAAGACAATGACAATCAGTGTGCATTTGGATGGGCATGCATTTGGTTGAGCATTTGGGTGTACATTCAGTTGCATAATATTTCAATTCAACTGAGGAGTTACATAGCACAATCAATGTATATATCCACCTGTGGAGTTTTATGATCTCAGCCATATGTGTGTGTTTGCACATCATACCACATAAACATACTTCAGACTCTTTATAATATCTTAATACAGTAAATAGTACCATGCAATCCACATTTTCTTGAAATAAAAAATGAGGGTCTCTTCTGCCATTCCCTTGAAGGTTTCTGACTATTGCTCTTTTTTACATTTTCCTTTTATGATTTATCTATAATATTACAACCTTTCCTTGACCATCATCATGTTTGGCTGAAGGAACCCAATAGTTTTTTTCATTCACCCACTCATCCTTGATTATCTCATCAACCAAATCTTTCTCACAATGTAACACCCTTGCAGCGGCTGCTTCCTTCATTATCCCATAAGTGTGAATCCTGACCCCATTGTCATCAATGAGTGTTTTACCACTGAACTTGACAAAAGGATTTCCAATTAGGTCTGTCATTGAACCCCATTTGCTATGAGGCCACTGGTGGTAACATTAGATGCATGACTCAAATATAGATAACATATCTGCACTTTGAAAAAGAAATGTTCTGTGTTATTTTCCCCTACCAATTACTCTCGTTTTTATGACGAAAATGTACTTGTGAGCTGGGTCTTGATGACAGGTGTTTTCAAATCTCTTTGCTCCAATCACACATTCTCTGAAGGTTTGTCTGAGCAGACCCATAGCTACAGAGTAGCTGGAAATGACATATTCAAATACCATCTTATCCTGGACATGTGCCCATTCAGCAAGCAGTAAATCAACTAGTCCCTAAGGTATATTAATATTAATATTAATATTAATATTAATAATTGTTTCTCTATATCCAGACTGAATATGGGTCAGGGCTTTTGTAACTTTAACCCTGAACAGATTGGAACAGGAGAAGTGACCACAAAACTCTGTCATGATAAGCAAAGGTACATCACAACTGTAGGCAGGCATGCAAATTAAAACCCTTACTAAGACAAATATTTGATGCTTGATCCAGAGCCCTGTTTAAAGATGGCAGTTGCCTGATCTCACCATGACCCTGGAATACTCATCCCTTGTGATGAACAATACTAAAACAAGCTGTAAAAGGAGTGACCAGGGAAATCAAGATGAGTGTTGTTATTGTTTTTATTTTGAGAAGGGATAGCGAAGGAAGATAAAGACATTCAAAAGCCAGAGGATTGTCATGTTCAAGAATTACTGAACAAACCAGAAAGCATCTTGGAACTACATTGTAATATTGTATTTACCATATATAGAGCATTGCTCAATCATCAAGCTGAGGAGCCCATGGAGGTTATAGAGTCATAATTAAAGAAAATGAAGGGGGGGGGGAGAGTTTTTCCCCCTGAGCCTGCAGCAATCTGTTTGTAACTTTTCCGTGTGAGCTTTGATTAGAGTTAACTTGCATGGAAATTCTATTAATGGCCATATAATTAGCTGGTCTGTTTAAAAAAAAAAACACCACCAAACCCCAAATATAAAAATCTAGCCATGATGTAGAGTGTGATCACCTACTCTGATGAACCACACACTTTGACCAAATGCAGCATAAAATTAGATTTTACCAGCAATTAATTTCAATATATATATATATATATATATATATAATAAGGATACTTTTAGTACTACTATTATGTGACAATTACTAGTTTCCCTCTGTCCGTCCACCTTCTTCATGTCTGATGCTGAATGAGAATGTATTATCCGCAAAGAGTTAAATAAATTATATGAAGAGAAGCATGGCTGTGGATCTTAAATGCAAAAGATTCAAGCATTGTGGAGGGGGGCATACATACCAATAAGAAGGACAAAGTAGACAGTATTTGCATAAAATTTGCAAATTCCTTTAATAAGTAGAGATGAAAATGTAGAAAGAACTACTTTTAAATAGAAATGCAAGCTATCTGGTTAGGGAAATACTCATTCCAGGCCATGAAACCATGCCTCTTTCAAAACACATTTGGAGCTTGGGACCTATTCTGTGCAAAATTTATAAGCAGTGGTTTTGCACAAAAGACAGCATTTTCTGTGCAGAAAATTTTTTCTGTTAAAAAATAATGTTTCTATATAGTGACATCATTTCCTTTTGAGAAATGTTTCTTTCCGGGTAAAAGTTGCTGTTTTTCCCCACAAAGAATTTTGTGTGGAATGAGGTTTGAACTGCAAAGATCCTCTTTGGTTCAAGATTCTTCTTGTCAGGATATCTTGACACTCAAAGAACATGTTTTTCTACCATTTTCCAAATATTTCCAAATATTCTGTCCCTAGTGTCTGCTGAGCTCCTGCTCCAGTGACATTAAAGCTTGGAAAATATACATTTTTAGCCGACAGCTCCCAGAATCCTTCACTCGGCATGACAAGTGACCATTCTGGATGGAGGATTCAAGAACATTTTATCCAAATATGTATCTTTTCCAGATTCTGCATTCCACCATGCTGTCTAAATGCCCCTTCAGCTGTATACAAAAGCTGCATTTAATCTCCATTGCAGGAAAGTATCTGCACTTATGCATGCACATTTTTCATATTTGTATTTACATTTAGGGTAAAAATATCCACTTTGCCAGCCTCATGCCTCAAGATATAACTAAACCATGTCATATTCATGTTCAGAATAAATTTGGGCTCTATAAACAAGACCACAGCATGAATGAAAAAAACAAACAAACAGTTATTTTAGTTGCATATCCTAAGGGTCCTGTTGTAAAAGGAAGGGGGGGGCGGGAGACCCGTATACAGAAAGTCTTCTTGGTTTATTCTGTTTTACTTAAAGCAGAAATTATTTCTACATTTTCCCACTTACAATTTGCTGAAAATCTACTGTCTAGACTTGTTGTCATTTTTCATTTGAAAAGCCTGTCAGAGCAACCATTGTTACATTGTCCTCTGAGGGTGATAGTGAAGAATTAGTCAAAATAAATGTGACCTGTAACACAATTTTGCAATATGGTATGTGCTTCCTGTTCAAAGTTCACTTCAGCTACTCGGGCAGTTTGTCTATTGCATTTCTCCTTTGCCCAGTTTTCTATATTTCAACCCAATGGTCAATTATTATCTTATGGACATAGAGAATGCTCATTCTTTTCTAGGCTGTTTCCTCCTCCATTAATTCCTCCTCCGTTAACAGTTCTGCGAATGTTAAGATTCCAAAAAGCTTGTTGATACCTCCCACTTGTATGTTGGGATGGTGCAGTTTTGGCTAGGTAAGGTTCTTATGCTCAGCATTCACTACTAGTATATAGGATACGTGGAAATTATGTGGCCTCCCAGATATTGTTACTGTTACTATTGTATGACTTCAAGTAATTACTGATTTATGGTGACCCTAAGGTGATCCTATCATAGGATTTTCTTGGCAAGATTTGTTCAGAAGAGGATTTGCCTTTGCCTTTCCTTGTGTCCTGGTGGCACGGTGGTTAAATGCCTGTACTGCAGCCACTCACTCAAAACCATAAGGTGGCGAGTTCAAGACCAGCAAAAGGGCTCAAGCTCAACTCAGGCTAGCATCCTTCCGAGGTCACTAAAATTAGTACCCAGATTGTTGGGGGCAAGTAGCTTAAAGTTGTAAACTGCTTAGACACTCCTTAGGTGGTATGAAGCAGTATATAAATGAAGCTGTTTGTTTTGTTTTTTGTTTGTGTCTGAAAGAATATGACCTGCTCAAGGCCACCTAGTAGGTTTCCATGGTCAAGTACAAATTTGATCCCCGTTCTCCATAGTCATAGTCCAATACTCAAACCACTACATCACATTGGTTCTCTTTCCAGATGTTGTTGGACTCCACCTCCCATAGTCAGAATAACCAGTGGTAAGGAATGCTAGCATATATGGTAAAGAAAATAGCAATGTCACCAAAAATGTCAGCACTTTATCACACTCCCCCTTTCCCAATAACCTATAGATAATGATCTGTTTGACATGATATTATTGTGTTGCTAATTTCTCTATCCACAGTGTTAGAAGCAAACAATGTGTAGTAGAGCAGGTGAAATGATCAACAGATTAATCAATAGTTTTTTGTGCATTTTTCAGGCTATGTGGCCATGTTCTAGAAGAGTTTATTACTGATCTTTGAAGATGCCAGCCACAGATGCTAGTGAAATGTCAGGAATAAACTGTTCCAGAACATGGCCACATAGCCCAAAAAACCCACAAAAAAACTATTGATTAATCTGTTGGTCATTTCACCTGCTCTACTACACATTGTTTGCTTCTGACACGGTGAACAGAGACATTAACAGCCTTCAATTTCACATCAGATTAATCAGTCATTTGCACTGTATAAATTTTGCATATCTTTTACCATACTTCTGTTCTGATGGTAATCTGTGAGTTGTTGTTTTGAAAGTCTTCATGATTGGTTGAAGTGAACTATGCATTTATACTTCAAATATAAAAATGCTTAAGTTTTAAAGTTTTTCTTCTCCAAATGCATATTTAAAAATGTATTTTCTCTCCAGCAACATATTTTGAATTATATATATTTGAAAATACACTCTAATGTATTTTTTGGGATGAGACCACTGTCTGCACACTGAAGAAACTGAAAACCAACAAACTCAGTTCTGAGCTATTTTTCCAGAGCCAGTGGATAAGGACAGCTCCAAAACTTGGGGTCCTTCAAACACAATTAATAGCACTATTCTTCCACTTAACTGCTATTGCTGCAACCTTTGAAATCCTTGGCTTTGTAATTTCTTGAGGCATAGAACAGAATTTTAATACCCTTCCCTAAACTGCTAGTCCCAGGATTCCATAGGATAGAACCATGGCAGTTAAAGTGTAATTGTAGTGCTGTAACTATATCATATAAATGGTTCCCCGAAAGGAAAATGTCACAACTAGCAAACAGCAGTAAGTTGCTTTTGTAAAAAATAATAATAATAATAATAATAATAATCAGAGGTGTAGCAACATTATTTAAAAAAATATATGGTAGTGACTGATAACATTAATTTTTTAGGCCAACTGGTAATATTTACTAAAGGAATGGTTATCCATAACTTCAAAACCAATGTTTTGGTCGATCATTGGGGGAATTTTGCCCATTTTGTATTTTACACTATGTTGTTGCGGGTGGTGGTGGTGGTGATAGGAATAAAAAGAATATTGTTAAATAATAGGAAATGACTGACCAAAATAAATAAATAAATATGTAGAATACCTAATGCATTTCTTTTTAGAAACATACTTCTAAGTTCTGGATAGTTCATACAGAGATTTGCACAGAATGCCTCCAGCATCCCTCAATGGAACACACAGAAGGATAATTACATGTCATACTTGTCCACAAATAAAGTCTTCTTAGAATAGAATGGGGGAAACTGGGTGCGATGGTTGCCTTGTTTTATCTTACTTCTAGTAGCAGTTAAAACAAATAGCACAGTACAGACCCCACAGCTCCAACTATTTCCATCTTCTTTGCAAGAAGCACCATCTTTCCCATCATGGAGTAAACTCTTCCTTCACCTCTACTGTTTTCTTTTTAAAGAGATTTTCATGCCCTTCCATTTTATTCAAATCAAGAGTCTACAACATCAGGAAACAATTTCAGTTCATGCTTCTTCTAAGGGAGGGAAATGAACCAAAAGAAAGGCTGACATCTGTGTCCTGGCTCCAGAAAGAATTTACCTTATTCTTCCTCCATGCCCCTTACTCATTTCTGCCAATGACTGGCTATCAGAAAGCAAATCCCTTCTTGCTCCTATTGACCACTGTAGCATAAATTGTACAATTTATGGCTGCAGTCTAAGGTACAGTTATGCATACTTAAGCACCATTGATTTCAACAGGGCTTAAGTGCCTATCGGTACATCATGGACTCTGGACTGCCTATCATTACGCTATGACACTGTGTCTCTTCTATCCAATTGGCTTCAGTTATACATATGCAGCTATACAAGATCACTCTCGCATTGTTGTTCAGCAACAACATTGGTAATTTGGGGGGTCCTACACAGGTTGGGTGTATCTAGAACATCACCCCACCAATAAATTTTAAAATATTTATTTGCGCATTCATATACACCCAGCACTCTAGCAGGTATGCATTGCAATATATTTACATCTATGGGGCAGATTCAGGTCAAGTTTTATTTCTATTTACTTGTGCCCTAACCCTGCAGAAATGGACTTACAAAGCACGTCACATCTGTTGTTAAAATATTCCTATATATGCTAACATGCTTGACACAGAAGGACAAATCAGTTATGACATATTTCGCATTTGTGGTCATTAAGCTGAAAGGAAAGTGATCCAGTTAAAGCTATCACAATCTGGCCTGAGCAGACATGGCTGCAGGCAAGCCCAGGAGAGACCAGGAACATGTGTTAAGAATCAGCGACTTTCTAAGGTTAGTGAGATAAAAAGGGAACACCTTGGAATATTTGCCCTGATCCGACAATGTCTTCCAGGTGTAAGGGCTCCCATGAGCATAAAGAGGTCCCCATGCATCTAGGGAGGGTGGGAGCAATTCTATAGACATAAAAGAGGAGATGGCTAGAACTACCCCTACCACTGACTGGAGATAATATTTGCACATGTTTTTTGTGTGAAGTTAACTGCAATAATTGGAATCAGAACTTGAAAATGGTACCTTCCTTAGACTGTAACTCTCAGAATCCCCCAACCAGCATTCTGGGGATTGTAGCTGATCTTTTTTGATCTCTTCTTCAAATGGAGAGAGCTGCTGAATTTGACCATACCTGATCAAATAATAATAATAATAATAATAATAATAATAATACTTTATTTGTGAGAACAATCAAAGCAGCTTACAAAGATAAAATACAAATACAAATACACTCCCTGGAAGTGCAATTATCTTGTTTGCTGGTGGGTGGCAACGTTGGCTGTAAAACTGAGGCAGTACTGACACACATTAAAATGGCCTTGTACCCTGCCATCATGAGTCTCAGGATTCTCAATCTGGCTCTAGACAGATGCACATCTACTTTGCTAATTCACACAGAAGGTTATTTTATGTCTTTGGTTCTGTCCTGCTGGATTCAGGCAGTGAACTTGCATGGAGTAATTCCTTGTCAAGACTTCTTAAAAATATCATAGCAAGAATCATGACATGTAAATCGGTTAAAAATAGTGTATAGCATTGTAGAAATCAAAGTGAGTACTTTTTCACTGTGTCTACTGGAAGAGATTTTGTTGAATTACTAATTTGGTGAACTTAATGCTTCCCATTGAAAGGCTAAATCTTACGCAAATGGCTATTACAATTTTGGAGTACTGCTTTCCTCTCCCCCCCCCTTTTTTTGTTTAAAAAAATTGAAGAACGATTACAAAATATATGCTCTGCACACATAAAAATGTGCAAAGACCACAGAACATTTAGATTAGTACTAATGAGATAATCTGCCTGTTGCAGTGTATTCCAGCTGCACATATTTAAGAGAGTTCAATTAAAATTAAACTTTATTTAGCACGTAGTTAATTGATCCATGGTGGTATATTATATCACTGGCAGGTTAACAGGAAGCATTTGGGCTGTTTAAAATTTAAAATGGCCCCACTAGAAAAACCTGAACTATAGATCTGGTGTAAAAAGTAACTTGACAACAGTTACAAGTAGCAACAAGATGATGCAGTGAGGGTGTACAGGAGAAAAAGAAGCGCCAAACACTTGCTCCTTTTTGTGTCGCAGTTGCGATGCAAAAAGCGCAGGTAGCACCTTTGGCACATTGCAACTACGCAGCACTGTGATGCTGTTGCTACGTATGCCGTCTAAATGGAGCTACGTAGTGACGCTACCCCCGATCACATGCTAGGGTTGCAGGACATGTATATGCTCCACCCCAAGGCAACCCTAGCATGTGATCGGGGGTCCTATAGTGCTCGTCTGTTTAGGGCCATTATTTCCTTTCCTGGTCACAAGTAGGGCTTGGGGCAAATGGTTCCTTCCTACTTTTGTTACTTGCTTCCCTTCCAAGACCCGCTTCTTGATGTATATACCTAGAAATGGGAAAGTGTTTCATTGGATCTGGCATTGTCAACCAAAGTTGTCTTTTCTCACTTCCCAAGATTTGTGAGAAGAAAATGCAAATGGGGTTTGGAGAAATGCAATGAAATTGAGACTGAGGGATGACCACAGTGCTGTGTCTGAACTCTGCTTTAAGACGAAGTTACTAATCCATACTAATGGGGTGATATGAGTTATAAATAAAGAGTTGGTGGGGCAGGGCACTCTGCTTGGGGTGCAAAACCTTTTGAAAATGAAATTGTCCATCCTCAAAGTAGTAGTCCTGCTAGCCTGTGTTGCAGCAGAAGAGAAAATGGAAGAGGAGGGGTGAGAAGGGAATGTAGCAGTTTATTTAAGAGTAACTGATTTCTAATTTAGCACAAGTGTTTGTGGAGAATAATCCACTTCCTCGGATGCAATGACTGAGGAAGTAGATTGATATCCACAAAAGATCAGGCTAGAATAGAAATCAGTAAGTCAGTTAGTCTTAAAAGGGCTGTAGATTCCTCCCCCCACTTTCCCTCCGTCATCATATGAAAGTTATACTTTTACTTATTCAGCATTTTTATCCCCTGCAGAATGATGAGTACAGTGGAGATTTCAAACATTTTTTTTTTGAGTGGGGGGGGGGGTTGGTCATTTTCTAAGGCTCATATAGTAGGTCTCCCATATGTCCACAGACACAGTCAGGCTTTGGAATGCCCTTCCACAGGAGGCCCAGTGGGCTCCTTCCCTGTCATCTTTCTGCTGGAAAGCTTACACCATGATCAGGGTTTTAGCTACTTTAATCATGTTTTAATAATGTTGCTATTTAATTATTTTTTTAAATGTTAAAGTGATGTTTTAATTGGATCTTTTTAAAATTATGGCAAGCCACCTTAGGTCCCATTTTAGGAGAAAGACAGGATATAGGTATAATAAATAAATAAGACTGGATTGGCAATATTAAATCCACATTTGAGGCATTTTACCTGGTACCCATTAGGGCCATTAGCTAGCCAAGATTTTAAGATTTTATTTTTAACAAGTTAAGGACAATATAACCACAATCCAAGATTATGCCCTACTTACATAGGTAGAACTGGTAGAAATGGAAAATTTTATGGTGGAGTCCAGGGGGAAATTGATCACACACCCAAACAAGATAGAGTGATAATCATAGATGACTGAGGGCAGGGAACCGTCTAATTTATAAGATTGTATGTACAGCACTGTGTAAATTTACAGCGCTATATAAATAAAAGTTAATAATAATAATAATAATAATAATAATAACTGGAATGTAAAAGTAAGAAGCAGAACAAAATAAAAAATTGTTGGAGGTTTTGGTCTAGGATCAAGAAAAAGAAGCAAGAGAGAACCTAATTGAATGTTGTGAGGCCCACAATTTGTTCACTGCAAACACATTCTCCAGGCAAGTACATTTGGATGACACCTGATGGCCAATATAGGAATCAAATCTTCTGGAAGCAGAAGATAGGGAACCTCAACTGTGTCTGCAAAAAGAAGACCAGGAGCACCATTTTACTATGCCATTGTATATAATGGGACTTGTGCATCCAAAGATTTCGGTATCCATGTAGGTCTTGGAACTAAACCTGACCGAATACCTGGCCTACTCTATATAAAAAAGGTGAACGCATGACAGAGTCATTCAAGGAAGAAATATTTAAAGAATCACTTGAAGATGAATCCATAATTTTAGGAAGGGAGAAATAAATCACCAGGAACAGATGGCATACAGTTAGACCTGTTTCAAACAACAGAAACAGAATCCACTCAAATTCTAAACAAAGGAATGGCCCACAGATGGGAAATGCTTAAATATACATCCCAGTCCTACAGAAAGAATATGCAAGTAATAGCAATAACAATCAAGCCATTGCATTAATCTCCAATTCAAGTAAAATTAGGCTTTAAAAATGAGATACTTTGATCATATACAGAGTGAAAAATGTCAGATATCCAAGCTGGTTTCAGAACAAGAAGAGGCACTAGAGACCATACTTCAAACATACATCAGAAAATGGAGTGCATCAAATAATTTCAGAAGAAATTCAGTCTGTGCTTTATAGATTATAACAAAGATTTTGTATAGCTCATGAAAAACTATGACTCACTCTTAAATAAATGGGTGTATCACAACATTTTGTATCCAAGAGATCATTGTCAAGTCAGAATACAGAGAAACAGAACACTTTGCCTTTGGGAAGGGAGTCAAGCAAGGCTGCATTTTATCACCCTAATTTATACACTAAACATACCATACAGAAAGTTGGATTAGATTTAGGAGAAGACATGAAAATTTGTGGAAGGAACATCAAGATATGCTGGAGGCTTCATACAACCAAGAAAAATAGCAATGATTTGGAATTACTATTGAAGAAAGGCAAGGAAGAAGCTGCAAAGGCAAGGTTACAATTTATTTATTTATACTGGCATGATTTATACTGATTTATTTATACTGGTATGATACAAAGTTCAATAAAGGATAATTTTCATTATCTGTGATTCTTTTCTGACTATTACTATTATTCATTTCATGATTATTGCTGCAAATATTTTTGTTTCAGAAAGGAGGGTTGTGTTAAATAAAAAATCCACACCACACATTAAATACTCAGCATACTCAATATACCACTCAATAAGTGAAGACATCTAAAGGATACCAGTTTGGGAATGGCTGTTGTAGATTGGAGGTGGGAATTGTGCAGCCCCCCAGGTGCAATTTTCAGCATTTCTTACCATTGGTTATGCTGCCTAGGACAGATGGGAATAGCAGTCCAATGACATGTGGAAGTGCAAAGAGTCCTATGCCTGTTGCAGATAACAAGAGAATTGAAAATGAAGATTGAAAATGAAGAGGGAAGAGAATTTTTTGTTCTTATACTGCAGATGCACTGCAGAAATAATCCAGTTTGACACCAGTTTAACTGCCATGACTCAATGCTACGAAATTCTGGGTATTGCATTTTATTGTGGTACCAGAGCTCCCTGACGGAGAAGGCTAAATATCTCCCAAAACTACAGTTCTTAGAATTCCATAGCACTGATTTGTGGCAGTTAAAGTTATATCAAACTGGATATTTAATTCTGCAGTGCAGGCAGCCCCTTAAACAACACAGTTTGTGTCACCCAGTGACTCATACCAAAGAAAGCCATTTAGATTTAATGAAGTTTTAATTCACAAAAACTTAAACCATATTTTTTTAAAAGAACCATGACACCATTGGCACACAATGGATGTAACTACATTGCAGAATCAAAGCTGTTTGACACTGTGACATGACTCTATCCTACAAGATCTTGGGATCTGTGGTTTGTAGAGGCACCAGAGCTGTCTGACAGATCATATTGAATACCTCACCAAACTACAACTCCCAGAATTTTACAACTACAAATTCCAGGATAGAGAATCCCAGAATTCTCCAGGATACGTTGTAGTCATTAAAGTGGTGTCAAACTGCTTTAATTCTGCAGTATGGTTACATCCAATGTCTAGGTTTTGATGGCTTGAAAAGGGTAATTACAGAAAATAATAAAGGATATAGGTGGCTGGTAACCATCATAGCTGAATAAATTCCAGGTTTAGGTGCAGTGCATAGCTCTCTCTCATTAATAATTCCTGGAAGGGTGTGGCCACAGAGGAAAGACTGTAGCCTTCTAGCCTTGCCTATGAGGTTAGGATGCTAGATTATGTTTCACTTGAAAAATCTGAGTCCCTGGAGTGATAGATGTGCATACAAATCGGCTAAATTTTTATAAACTATCCCAGAAGAGAGCTTATGAATTTTCATAGGATCAAATAGGGATGGAATAACCTAAATGTAATTGCTAGTCCTAGGTAGTGTAGACCCATTAAATCAACTGCAAAATGAAATGCAAAAATATTGATGCTAGGAAAGGTAGAAGGCAGCAGAATGAGAGGGAGACCACAGGCCACATACCGTAGATAGTCTCAACCAGAGAGGCCATGGGCCTGGGCTTACAGGACCTGAACAGAGCAGTGGAGGACAGGGGTACTCTTGTTCACATGGGTGCCATGAGTCCAAGTTGACTCTAATAATAATAATAATAATAATAATAATAATTTATATATCCCACCTTTCCTTCAGATCAAGGCGGGATTACAACAAATGAAATATACACAGTACAATCAATAAATAATAAATTAAATCTAATGTATCAACATGTACACATGATATAATATCAACAAAATATGTTCACTATATCACCTATGCATAACATCAGTTTAAACACATATAATGCAGTATCAATAAGACAATTTGCAATACAAACATAGTCAAACATTTACAGTTACAATACAATTACATTACAATAAGCATAGGTCAATCAATCCATGGTACACAATCAGTTACAAATACAATATAATTGCAATATACATAGGCCAATCAGTTACAGGTCCTCTGCGGGCAGGGAAAGGTGTTCTGGTGCAGGCGCTGTTGGGGGGGAAAGGAAAAGTCCTGCGGGCTGGCCACCGACACTCCGTCCCTCCTCAGTCCTCCGTGGGTAGTGGAGAATATGTTCAGCACTGGGCAACCAGGTGTTCTCGGTACTGGCGCTGGGGGCCTTTTGTCCGGCGTGCCGGCCAAAGAAGGTGCCGATCCCACTGGCGTCCCTCCCAGCTCCTCCTCCGTGGGTAGCCAGGTGTTCTTGGCACTGGCGCTGGGGGCCTTTTGTCCGGAGGGCCGGCCAAAGAGGGTGCTGCTGTCACTGGCGTCCCTCCCAGCTCCTCCTCCGCGGGCGGCCAGGTGTTCTCAGTGCTGGCGCTGGGGGCCTTTTGTCTGGTGGGCCGGCCAAAGAGGGTGCTGCTCCCACCAACTCTAGGGCAGTTAAGAACAACAACAAATGAACACTTACGTAAATTCCATTGATTTAACAGGGTCCATTCTCATCATGCCATGGATGGCCAAGAAAACAAACAAATGGTTGCTAGAACAGAACAAGGCCAAACTATCCCTGGAAGCCAAAATGATGAATTGATGCTGTTGTATTTTGGCTACATCATGAGGAAAAATGGCCTGAACAGCCAGGACAAAATAAAGCTGCTTTGGGTCACTTTGGAGGTATGCTGTTTAAATGCTGCATGCATCCTACGTGGCCGGAAGACACGTCAAAGCCACGCTCCATTCCTAATGACTACCGTGAAGCTTTGGCACAGCTTCTGGCCTCTTAAGATGTGTGTGTCATTTAAATAGTATACCTTCAAAGTGACCTAACTCAGCTTAATTTTGGCCTGTCTGTTCAGGCCCTGAATCATTAGAAAAGGCAACGATGGTAGGAAAGGTGGAGGGCAGTAGAAAGAGAGGAAGACCAGATGGCTAGACTAAGTTAGGGAAGACATGGGGGTCTGCAGGACCTGAGCACAGATGTTGAAGGCAGAGGTTTAGGAGATATCTCATCCACAGGATCACTATGATCTACATTTCCCACAACTTTACAGTCAATTTGAGGGTGGTTAATAGCAAACTCTCATCAGCCTGTTTAGGCCTGTTAATTTCTGTGTGTATGCGTCTCAAATATATGTTGCTAACACACACACACACACACACACATCTTACTTTAATGCTTATTGTATTAGCTTCCAATTCACACTTTATTTGTTACTGTGTATAAGTGGAGTATAATGAAAGATGCTGCAATTAAACTTTCATGATCTACACAGAAACATACACAAGAACCCGCATATACACGCTCACACACATACAGAGTACAGTTCATTATCCTGCCTGTGAGGGCTTATGACTATTGACATTGTCAATTTTTACCTCATTACTCATCACTGCTTACTAGGAGTGCAGCTAATAGTGGATTTCCATAGAGTTTGTATGTGCAGCAATGTAAATTCTGACATTGCTAGTGTCAGTCACTAATCTACCTCATTCAGTTCATGTCAAGATGATACATCACAATGCTCAGCGACTGCCATCCCTGCTTTAAATAGATCTACATTCCCCTCAACTTTATAGTTGATGATGATGAAGATGAGTGTTTTGGCACCATGGGTGTCTTCCCCTCTCGAAAGCACTTATAAGTCACTCTTCAAATATTAAAGAAATGACTAGTTCGCACGAGTTACTTTTAAGCAGACAAAACCACTATAAGGCACTTTAAAATAGTATAGTGTGTTATTTACTTGCCCACCTTCTGCCATTTCAACCAAAAACGGTTTTCTTTTTCACCCATGGAGGGCATTAACAATCACACACACACACACATACACACACACACACACACTATGCATTGCTTATTGAGAACTTATTTATTAATGCAAATTTATTTTTTATAATCATTCTCTTTTAGCCAACAGCAGTCCCCCACCCCAAAGCATCTTTCTTTGTCTCTGTCCTCAGCTGAAAATGACACTACAGACCATCCTGCATCTACAGCCTGCCAAAGGAAAAAAAATGATTATTAAACATTGATCAAGGCTGGAGTGGAAATTTCAGAATGATTGTCTCTCTCCTCAGGTCATGAACATAGTGTGCTCAAATACAATTTACAAGGACACATCATATTCTTATACAATTTAGAAGAAATAAAACCTCTATGTGTACATGGATGCCATAATCCAATTATTCCCATAAAATGACTGAAGACTGGATTCTCATACTGTATAATTCTCCAAGTCAAACTCAATAAGATTATGTTCAAGTCTCCTGCCGCTTTCATTTTTATATAAATGGGCCACTCTTCAGATCAGATCAGTGGGCTGGGTGATGGAGGTTAACCTTCCCTATGGAATTTCCCCAATGAACCCCCACAGCTGCTATCGTTTTCCACAAGAAAGGTGGTTTTTAATGGAGAAAAAAAATCAGTTTACTTAATCATTTATTATTTCATTTATATCCCACCTTTTCCTCAGTATGGCACCCAAGAATTTCGACTATGAATAAGAACAAAAGACCCTTTAAACAATGGACAAAGTTTTAAAAAATCAATTAAATGTCCAATCATAATTAGGCCAACATCAGAAATAGTTACAACAATAGAGTTCTGCCATTGCAGCTGCATCTGTTGACATTATGGTCATCAATGACCAAACATGATCCCCCCCCCCCCCCCAATAAAAACCCTACCTCTTAAGCCAGGCAGTGCTCCAGTTAAAGAGTTTCCAAGGCACTGCAACTGAGGAGATCTGGAAAGTTATTATTGCAGCATTTTTGAGTTATGAGATGTGTTGAGACAGTGTTACTCAAATGTCAGTGTCCAGGGAGCGCACCAACAATTATTACTCAATAGAGGGAACTTTATTTCCTCAATTAAAAAGAGCTGAGATGACTCAGGAAACTGAAAGCAGGGATCAAGCATGTGTATACTGGTTCCAAGCAATAGTACTCCAGAGTACAAGTTTGAAAAACAGTTTTATTTATGAATCAAAGGGAATCACCATTCACACAAAGACACTCACTCACTCACTCACACACACACATGGGCATCATAAGCTCCACACTCCGCTCCCAGGATTTGATGTTTGGAGAGGCATTAGACCACTCTGGCCGAGAATTCCTAATACCCCTATACAAATTGTATAGCATGAAAGGGCCCTATGTAAAGTAGCATGAAAGCCATAGGTGGGGCATTTCCTCTCCAAAGAGGAATCCTGCCCCTCAATGAAATTATCCTCCAGTTCCCAAATATCTACCTTTGCAGAGAAGGAGACACACAGTATCATTCACATCTAGAGCTATTCTATTTTCACATTCCTTTGGTAACTTTTGTCTGTCTCTTTGCTTTGGATATCCAAACTGAATTAAAGTTCAAAGTTACCACACTGGTAGAAATTTGGGATTGAAAGGAATAATTTCATGTGAACTGGAAGAATTCTTATTGGGGGTTAATGGTCTTGTTTTGTCCCATTACAAAAGCCATTGGGTAGTATGGTCCTGATTTCATAGTAAATCAAGATGGGGAAGAATATGTGTATGACTTAATTTTAAAGAATTTTTTAAAAAAAGTATACAGCATAAGTAAGAAGAAGGATCCTGGCATTTGATGGGGCATGTGGTGGTGGAAGAACATGATAGTTTTGCTGATGTTTACTCAGTGATCTAGAAAGATGGAGCCTGGCTCAGTAGGGAAGTGTTTACCTTCTGAGAATAGATTAATACAATTTAGGTTTATAATTGTCAAAAAAAATGTGCATGACATTGCAGTGTGGAAAAGGAGGGTATTTCTTCAGGCACATGCCTCAGATACATTCAACTAAATTTCTGATATATTTTCATAACTATATATTCCATACCACTCATCCATATTATTTTTCTGAGTAAAGTAAAGAAAGCATTTTTTTTCATTTTACATGATTTAAAAAAAATCCCAACTAATTATACAATTCCATGATGATTGTGTTTAAGAAAAAGAATTCATCTGTTGTCAAGACTAGAGTGACTAACTAGTAATACGTAAACCACTGGTAACCAAGGAAGCAGATACACTTGTCTGCCTGTGTCAAAAGGTTAATCCATGTCTGAATTGATGCATGTTTACAGATCCTACATTATAGATCAGGCATGAGATTTGCTTTCAGGCTATGCTGAATGAGTCAAGCATATATCTTTGATTTAACATGACAAAACTTTTCATATAGTTTTTAGTAACCATCTTTCTCTTTTTCTCTCTCTCACACACACGCAGTCTATCAATGTTCTGGACACCAGTTATTTAAAGCTATTATTTGGTGCCATAATAAGTAGTAATTTAAATACAAGGTAAAATCATCACATTGTCTTGTTTACTAGTGATGTTAATGTTAAACTGACGTGTAATGCTCCCCTAAAAAGGCAGCCTATGATTTGTTATCATTAAACTGTCAGCTCTGTCATGTATTAAGCATAGATTCATACTATACTTCTTTGAGCATATCACTTTATTTTGTATCAGTCACACACACACAAAAAAAAACCCTTAAGTATTTTAATTGTGTCGCTGCTATTTTTCTATTAACTGTTTCATGCATTTTTTCCCCTGGCCTTTTAATTGCAGTTTAATAGTGGTCATTAACACATTAAGGGGTGTTAGAAGAACATTTGAAGTCCTCTTGACTTCTACCAAAGTTGACACTTCAATGCTACAGTAATTTCAGCTATTCATTTATTTAATAGTGACCTATGCAAATGTGGAACCATGTCATTTTACAAATTGACTGTAATAATTAACTAGAAAGGCAGAGTAAAATGAAACAGGTTATAATTAGAATAAAACTGCTACAGTATTACGTCAGCTAGAATAAAATAATCTCAAATGATTAAATTGGTTTCAATTATTAAGGATCAGTTTAATGTACCCACTGTTCCGATTTTTTTTTTAACATTTCTCTTTTTTGTGTGCATTAGATGTCACCTCATGCAATTTATGCATTTTATTCATCTTGGTAAAACAGGCATTACAAAAGTTTAATTAAGTACTAAAAGACTTCATATTATTCTGTTGAATTTTAAATTAGTTGAAGAATCTTGTGATACTGAAAGAACATACCATTCATACCCATTTCAATTAGCTTGCATCTATTACATTGTCTAATTTTCTCTGCCAGTCAATAAGTATATAGATGTGCTAGAGGTTTCAATATTCACCTGTGAACTTGGTGTTAATCCCCATGATTGCAAGCACCTCTGTTTTGCTGTCACATATTTGGATTCATCATTTGCTTGCAAAATAATTTTGATTTTAAGATATGAATATTTATAATCATTTGAATGATATTGGCTGGCATCCAGTTGGTGACACGTGTGCATAAATCGTGCTACATTTGCAAGGCAAATTATTCACCATAGTGCAACAGATATATTCTGCCAACAGTGACAGAAGCAGAGTTCTGCATACAGCAATTGTTGTGCACCATTCTTGTGTAATACTCACTGTACACCTTCTTCATTCTGAATTACCCAGCATCATCTAATCATTGGTATGTGTTGCACAATGTTGCTGTTCTGCATGGGGGTTGTGTAATGCTGGTGTAGTGTATCTCCACATACAAATATTTACTGGATAACAGCCTTTGTGTGTATTTCATTTTATCTTTCAGACAGAATCTGAATTGTTTTTTGCACATCACACTTTGGTAAAGTTGGTCTGAGATTACCATTTTAATTCTAATCAGTCCAAACGTTCCTCCTTAAAGATCTTTTAGGCACTTTGTAGAGGTAGCAATGGAGCGAAAGAAATGCCTTTTAATATGTCGTCATATATGCACACTATGTGATTTCTATAGCAATACTGCTATTTTGATGACAATGGGGCCAAGAATAATTTCCCATCATGAGCATATACTTAGCAGCTTCATTATATACCATTTCATACTTCCTAGGCAGTCTCTGTGCAGTGTACAACTGTAAACTAATTGCCCTCAACAAGCCGGGTGCTCATTTTAGCGACCTTGGAAGGATGCAAGCCTGAGTTGAGCCTGAGCCCCTGGTTGGGACTGAATTCACAATGTTATGGTTTCTGAATGAGTGGCTGCAGTACAGGCATTTAACCACACACCACCACTTCTCACTTCTTTAACTAGTTATTGGATTTTAACACTCAAACATTCTTCTGTTAATCTGCTACAATTTTATTTTGAAGTCCAGTAAACTTAATGTATATGTGGTTAAATGCATTTGACCTCAGTATTTTCTTATGTTGTCAACTGACTATCAACATTACATTTTTCAAGTCCATTACTGGTTAATAACCCAGAATGATCTGCTGATGTACACTAATGGAATGGATCTGAGCTTTCACATCTGACAACCTTCCCTTTCAAGAACGAAAATAAAATTACCCCAAAAGTAGTTACACCATAAAGTTGGAAGATTACCACTTGAGGTGGTGGGACAAATCAATAACCACAGCAAACACAGCTCTGTTTCTTTGCTTGTAAATGGTTGGCCTTCCGTAGAATGCAATGCAGTGAAAGTACAGAGCAACTAGTACTTTCCAAAAAATGTATTCCAAAAGAAGGCAGAAAGCCCCTAATCAAAAAGACTTTTCTAAGCTACTAAAGGAATCTCCTCTAGGAAATCTGTGAGAACATTCAGACTGCCATCTTGAAGTCTCTACTTCCTCTCCTGCACCAGTGCTCAGCCTTTGATTCCTTGAGAAATTGCTTCTGCCCCATGTATCCATGGGGAATAGGATTTCAAAGGGAGAAAGAATGAGTTGGATGGTATCATACAACTAATCTAATCCAAACACTAGGGTGACCACAAGTGGCTGTGATAATTAATTGGGATTTGGGAGTTTGTTCTGTGCTGCACTTTGACACTTATTACTTTGTAGGTTTAGAGCCACATGTTATTTTGCCTCACTGTATCACCCAATGTAAAATTCTTGAGAAATATTTTTTGTTGCTCAGCACCAACATTAAAACATATTTACACCAAAACTGGATCAATTCAATACATTTTTATACCAAAATTGGATTCTTCTCCCCCCCCCCTCCTCTTTCTTCTTCAGTGGTGACAAATGATCTGAGAGAAGCCTGGGAATTGTAGTTTTAAGAAGATTCCGATTTGCAGAAAAGGTCCCAGGTTTTGCAGAGGAGAGGGGATAGCTATTAAACTAGCTAGAGACTGTAGTGTGTACATGCCCTCAGAAGTTACTTAAGTTAGTGGCAGGGCAAAAATTAACATGCTATTCCCAGAGGCCAGAGACAATGCAAAGCAATTTCCCTCTCTCTCACTGATTAGAAATATAATATTTCAATGCTAATAAAGAGAAGACATTTTAGGTGTAGGAATAATTCAGTCCCCCTTACCTGCAAACATGAAGAGATACCAAATAATATTTTTTTAGGGGGAGATGAGGGATGAAAGTTGAAGCAAGCAAATGTTAGGTCTTTCATTCCTATGTGCAATACCATTTTCAGTCATGCCTTAAGCTTGTTAGAATGACTTGTACATTTTCCAAATGGAACTCGACTGCTTTATTGTAATGTAATTGCAATTAATGTTGTGCAGTTGTAATAATGTAATTATTATTAATTACATTTTCCAAAGGTAATTAAAATTCTTTGCTTTGAACAAAGGCGATAAGTGGATCACAATTAGCAGCATTTTGACAAAAAGGAGAAAACAATTAATACTGCAGATTATGTTAACTCAGTACAAACAAGGCCTTTTTGTGTGTCTCCTAAGTGTTAAACATTGATAATTTACGCAAATGGTATCTTTGTACTTGGAAACAGTATCAGTTTTAGAAATCTTTCTGAGTTATTTGGTAGGAAATTAGTTTTCATGCATTCTTAAATACATGTTTAAAAGATGGATAAAAAAGAAGAAAAATCACAAAACATGAAAGATACAGAAAGCTGGAAAGTGTATCATCGCAATCCCAAAAAAACTGAGATAACATCTAGTGTAAAGAGTAAATGTGTGAAAAACTTCAGCCAGTGTGATGTAATGTCTGGAGTATCCATTCTGAATTGTGGTACAGTCAGGCACAATATTTCTTGAGAATACAAAAGTAAAAGAGGGAATGCATAATACAGTATTGGCTCCAGGATTTTGGAGTCCTCAAGCAAGATATTTTCATTGGGCCTCATTGATATAGAAAAGGAAGAGTTTGAAAAAACAAGGATTTTATTTCATTTCTTCTCACTTTCTGAAGGTCCTTGCAAAGTGAGAATGAACACACTTTGTGACCGAGATAAATTCCATGCATGTATACTTAAGTGGTTATGTATTGAAACTGGCCATACAAACACTGGCATAATTTCAACACATATCTAACAAAGAGGAGGCAAGATATCATATGCGAAGGGAGCCTCCTTTAGCCAATGGACTGTGTATATATATATATATATATATATTAACCATTTCAAGAGATGTGTGAAATATTCAAGAATAAACACATAGAGTAATGGCATATACTAACATAGGGATTTAGTTGGACTGAATGGCCTTGCAGTATCTTCCAGATCTATGTTTTTATGATTTTCTTCCCAAATGGTGTCCTCAACAATAAAAATGCACATTTTCATGGTTTGAAGAACCACTTGCAGCTTACTTTGGTCAGGGATATTTATGAGACAGTGGGTGACAATGTCTGGTCTTTGGATGCCCCAAGAACCATGGTAGATGAGCATAGTATCTGCAAATATATTGTGTGAATGGAAAAGACAGCAACTGTGCATCTGATGTCTGATTATGCAGTTTTGTTCTTCCCTTCCATTTTCCCCATATTATCCTCAATCCCCTGTTGACAATCCCTATTTTTAAAGGGTGAAATAAAATGTATTATAAAGGGTGGAAAGGGACAAGGGTGGAGGCGTGGGGAGCTCACATTTTGAATTTCACCAATGTGACTTTTCCTGAGAATACTCTATTTAGTCCAGATTCATACATTACTAGGGTAGTGTTATAGCGATTACCCTTCCTTTCCATTAAGGTATAAAACTATGAATATGAAAGTACAGAGCTAGAAGTGGTGTTTCTGTCTATGCTAGGCAGTCTCATTGGCTGAATTTACAAAGGTGGAAGGGATTGGAGGGCTTTCAAGGTGTGAAGGACTGACATGATTGATGCATCTGTCCATGAAGATCTGTCTTTAGGTCAGTTTCAGAATGGCTGGATGTATCTAATAGAGGTTCACTTAACAATTGACTACTGGATCACAACAAAGGCATGTCAATTTAGTACATACAAAATATCACCTAGGCTATTTACGCTGTTACTTCTTCCATACACTTGAACACTAGATATTTTTTATTGCCATTTAATGTAGAAAAAAAAACCACAAGAAATCTGGGATGAAATAGATTACATACAGCCACTGTGTAAAATCATTGTGAGCAAGTAACTCCACAGCATTAATGCAAAGTGGTTACTATTGTGCAATCAGTTTGTGCATTGTCATGTCACACTGTGCCAGGAAATTAAACAATGAAAGAGTGACAAAGCAACTGAAGAGGGCCCTAAAAAGCAAATGCTGCCAGACATACAAACACATAATCTTTTCAGTGCTACAGAAGAAATCATGAGAGAAAGAAGAGGTTCATAGGTCCCTTTTGGTAGCTTAGGTATGCATTTAATAATGCACATTAGTGAAATACTTCCATTAGCTATTTAACAACTCATTTATCCCATTAGTCAACTTCAGTGTAAAGGCTTTTGCAAACTTACTCTCACAGCATGTCTTATCATCATTTGGAGGTGACATAATGGCCCTGGGGTTACTATCTCTTTGTTAGAAGATGACACAGTGGCAATTGTCACAATGAGGTACCTCCCCTCCTGGATGACATTTTGCTGGTACACTATAGACTGAATCTATGCTGTAGCACTAATACAGTTTGACACCACTTTAACTGCCATGGCTCCATCCTACAGAATCTTGGGATGAATAGTTTTATGAAGCACTAACACTCCTTGCAGAGAAGGCTAAAGATCTTGTAAAACTAGGAATCCCAGGATTCCATAGGATGGAGCTCACAGCACTGAAAGTGGTGTCAAACTACATTATCTCTACAGTGCAGAAATACTCTACTCCAAGACACGGTAAGAAAAGTGGAGGAACAAATAAGTCTTAGCAGATCTCCAGAAGCATATCTCCATCTTGCAGGTATTTTCCTAGCCTGAAGAGGCCATTCTGTCAGTATTCGCAGAGGCTGAGGGCTCTGTCGTGGAAGCCACGGTGGACACAGAGTTCTCTGGATGCCTATAAGACCAAGCATTAACAAAGTGCATGAGGCCCCTTTCATACATACGAATTCTGTGTTTGAAAAGAACTTTCCAAATTAACAAATCTTTCATAGTTCAAAGAAGTTTGTAAATGTGAACACAAATGTTTCATTTATTTATTTTTAAATTGAATGTAGAAGAAAGGAAAGGTGATAGATTCGCCCAGCGGATTCTTAGTTCTTAGATCTTCACAGATTAGCTTTCAATCTTTCTGTAGTCAACCATGTCTTGGCCAAGGAAATGAGGTTGCCAACTTTTTATCTGACAGGCTGCTCATCTTTACTAGTCACAGGGCAGAACAGTAAAGCATTATCCTCTCCATGAAGGGAATAGCTGTAGCTATTGAAATTTGGCTTTTCCTTGTGACTGCTTAAGAAAAATGCACCCCCGCTCCAATATTGCGATCAGGCAGAGGTTTCAAGGTATAAAGGCTTTTAATCCCCTCTTTTAAACAGTAGGATATGTAGACTCTCAGTGCCTTTTGAGTATTTGATATGGCCTTGCCCACTTTCTGTCTGTGCTGAGAACCCACCCCATGGCTGTATCCCCTCCTATTGAAATAATGCATTCCTCCCCCGATACTTCCCCTGATACGTTGGTTCCAGGCCTGAAAAGGTTCCTCACCCCTCATGTAGGATCTTTCTTTGAAACATAACTTTGTGAAATTAAGATAAATTGTATTGTTCATTTTCAGTTATCTCAATCTATCCAGGAATATTCTTCCTAGAGCATTGGGCCTTCAACTTTTTACTCTTATGATGCCCTATACATCTGTCAATGGCATCCCCCCTCCCCCACTTGATGAAGTACATGAATAAAAATATTTTGTTTGTTTAGGTGTGTGTATTTTCATTTGCACATTCATGTATATTCGAATTTTAACATTTTATGAGGAAATAACATTGTTCAAATTATGGCAGATTTATTTAAATAAATTCAACATTAAACTCAAAATATGTGTAAATTTTACGCTTTAAAAAGTTTGGAAAGAAAAGGAAGAGGAGGGATCAGGGCCTTCAAGTCTTGTGACTCCCTTGAGCAACTCTCTCAGCCCCCATGTTCTGCCCTAGGGAAACCTGCCTGACCTGAATATTATTGATTTATTTTGTCACCATGTTAAGACATTTCTATACTCCCAGACATCTCGTGGGTTGTACGATGGGCCCTTGGTATCTGATGGAGTTTGGATCCAGGATCTCCTGTGGATACCAAAATCTGTGGATGCTCAAGTCCCATTCAATATATGCTACATAAAATAGTAAAATCAAGATTGGTTTTTTGGAATTTATATAATTTTGGAATATTTTCAAACCATGAATAGTTGGGTCCATGAATAAAGAATCCATGGATAAGAGAGTTGACTAGTTGCCTGATTGTTCAATGCTGGACTTAGGACAATTATTCTCCATACAATTTGTTCTTAGTGACCGTATTCTTTTATAATGGCTAGGATTCAATTACTTAGTTCCAGCTAGAGTAAACCCATTGTAAAAAATTATGGAATTGTGAGTCAGCAAATTGATTGAGTGTGTCTATTCTAGCTGAACAACAGGGTTCAGGTAATTGTGTGTGTGTAGTTTTTAACTTTACTCATTTCTTGTTAAGGAAAAAAAAACAGCATCCAAGATATGGAATAAATAATTGTGTTTTTAAAATTGGATTAAATCACTGCTTATGCCAGTTTTCAATATTATGGCATTGAAAAAAGCCATTAGATTTTTTAAAAGTTAGTAGCAGTTGCTTCAAAAAAATTAGAAACATTTAAAAAAACCTTTCCAAAAGAAAAAAAAAGCAAGGTTACTAGTGTTTAAAAGTTTTGACAACCTACAGCAAAGAAGTTGTTCACTTGCTGCATTTTTTAACTTTGTTTAATTCTATTGCAAAAAAAATCTAGGAAGAAATAAAATGTGATGACTTAAAAATACATTATTTATGACAAATTATTTTTTCAGTTCTGATGGTATATTTAGATAGATCAGATTGAGTAATACCTTCATCTTTTCGGATTTTTTTTCACAAGGATATATGCTGACTGCGTATTGTCACCGAAGGGAATTTTCAAAGATGCACTGAAAAAATTCCTTTGCAACATAAAACAGAGAGCTTTGCACAATCATCACTGCTATTCAATTTGCTCTTATCTATAGGCGCTGAGGAAAAACATGCATAACAGAAGAAGCTAGAAATGTTTATGAAGCCAAGAAATATCTTAAGAAAAGGAAGGGGGGAGGTTTTAACTAGGTTTTTAGAACTTATCACCCACTCCACCCCTGTGGCAGGCAACTATCTGAAGCCCATGGGGAAAACAGGCCCTCTTTCCATGCACAATAACATCAAAGCCTTTTAAAATATATTAAAAGAATTAATTTGCTCTTTTTCTATTCCCCAATCCAGCAAGGCCTCCACTACTCCGCATCCTAGTATATGAGTCTCTGCATTTCTCAGCCCTGGTCTCTCTCTGCTCATTTATTTCTGCCAAACTGCATTTTCCATATAATTATTGATGGTGAGACTATGTACAGTCTGATGAAATGGATCTTTCTTAAAAGGCCTATCTCTCTAAAAGTAAGGGTCACAAGCCAGCACAGACAATATCTGATTGATTTTAGTGGGACAAAGTTAGCAACATAAGCCACCAAATTCCATGAGAATTAACTACATGGCACTGGAATCAATGAGACTTAGGGATAAAACAGATGCTATGTTGAATGTATATCAACCATGCAAGGAAGCCTTTTAAAACTTGTAAAACACCAAATCCTAATAGGCCCTATGTACCCCAAGGGCACTCGATCCTGTCTGATTTTGGAAGCTAAGCAGGGTCAGCTCTGGTTAGTACTTGTATGGGAGACTACCAACAAAAACCAGGTGCTGTATGCTATATTTCAGAAGGAGCAACTGGCAAAACCATCTGAGTATTCCTTGCCTACGAAAACCCAATGAAATTCATGGGTTGCCATACATCGCCAGGTAACTTGAAGGCAACACACCTAATACTCTGCTCTGAGCTGGGACGACTTTGCATAGGTAGGGGAGGTTTAAGTCCCTCCTCACGCTGCTCCCTTTCTCCAAATATTCCCACTTTTGCAGCTAAAAAAGACATTGATGCCAGCACCTTCCTCCTCACACACTTTTAATCTCTATGCCTATTGGAGGACAACATTTGAGGAAAGTGCTGGCAGTGGGGCTGCCAGGTGATTTCAAAGACCTAGGGATAACCTCTTATGATATCACAGGTTCTTGATGTCACTGTGGGTAGGCCCTGTGATATCATACTTTTGTCCCCTCCCCCAGTTTACTACAGTATAAAGTACTAAATCAGTTTGCAATAAATTAACCCAGTAAAAGGTGGGGGGGGGGAGGAAAAGAAGGGGGAGAATCTTGCCCTTCCCTGCAGGCTAAGGCAAAAGGAAACTGCTGCAGCCATGCCTAGCTTGTGCATTCTTCCTTAATACTAATTTTTGCTATGTTGACCACACTCTGATATTGCTTGGCCCCATGTACCTGGTTTTCCTCTGAAATGTTGGAGGGTATGGGATTTTGGCCTAGTTCTCCTGAAACAATGAAACTGGGTATACAATTCCTCATCCAGGGATAGGGAATCAAAAGTATTACACGCATACAAGTGAGAAGTGTGTGCAGAATCAGGATTTGCACCGCTGTTTTTGCCATGTTAGTGGTAACAGAGCAAAGATTAAAATCCAGTCTTCAGTTTCAAAAGTAGACCTTGAAAAGTTACTTTTGTGAATTAAACTCCCCAAATCCCCCCAATGGCATGACCACTGAGAGCTGATCCAAAAAAGCACTTTTCTAAGCTGTGATCAATAGTATTGGCTCCAAAGTATAAAGGAAACCCTTGGGTCACATCTGTGTATATTCATCACTTGGTTGGATTGTGGTTTGTAAAAGCAGTACACACAATGCAATCCTAAACATATTTATTTAGGAGATTAGTGTTTTGGCTTTAAAGTACCTTATCCCTGATGGGATAAAGGTGCATTTAATTTTCAAAATGATTGTCATCACATTCCCCAGTACCGGGGCAAATGCAACCCATATACTGCCATCTGGGCTTATCCCGAGCCTTTTCAAAAATTGGATTTTCCATCTCAGCTGTACACAGGTTGCATATGCCCTGGTACAGGTGAATGCAATAACACCCATTTTGAAAATTAAATATTCCTTTATCCCGTTGTAGATAAGGCACTTTAAAGCCAATGATCTAATCTCTTTAGAAAGAAGTCCTACTGAGTTAAGTGAGATTCACTCTCTGCTTTGTAAGTGTGCAGCAGCCTTAAATGTATTTTCCATCTCAAAGTCTGTTTCACTGACAGGAACACCCTTGACTAAGTTTCTTATGGCCAAGTTCAAAGGTGTGTGCCAGTCCAAAAATGTAATTCACTCTTTGTGGACAGGATTTCCCTCCTGCCTTCTTCCACCCGCACTTGATTTCAGAGAAACAAGTCATGCCAAACGAACCTGATCTCTTTTTTTTATAAAATTACCAGCTTGGTAGATGAAGGGAATGCTGTGGATATAGTATACCTCGATTTCAGTAAGGCCTTTGACAAGGTTCCCCATGACATTCTTGCAAACAAGCTTGCAAAATGTGGGATAGACAAGTTAACTGTTACATGGATTTGTAATTGGTTGACTGGCCGAACTCAAAGGGTGCTCAACAATGGCTCCTTTTCATCCTGGAAAGAAGTGACCAGTGGGGTCCCACAGGGTTCTGTCCTGGGCCCAGTGCTGTTCAACATCTTTATTAATGATTTGGATGACAGAATTGGGGGCATACTTATCAAATTTGCAGATGACACTAAACTAGGAGGAGTAGCTAATATCCCAGAGGACAGGATCATAATTCAAAATGACCTGAATATACTAGAAAGCTGGGCCAATGCTAACAAGATGAAATTCAACGCAGAAAAATGTAAGGTTCTGCACTTAGGGAGGAAAAATGAAATGCACAGATATAAAATGGGGGACATCTGGCTGAATGAGACCACATGTGAAAGGGATCTAGGAGTCCAAGTAGACCATAAGCTGAACATGAGTCAACAGTGCGATGCGGCAGCTAAAAAGGCCAATGCAATTTTAGGCTGCATCAATAGAAGTATAGTGTCTAGATCAAGGGAAATAATAGTGCCACTCTATTCTGCTTTGGTCAGGCCCCACCTGGAATACTGTGTCCAGTTCTGGGCACCACAATTTAAAAAGGATGTAGAGAAACTGGAGCAGGTCCAAAGGAGGGCAACTAAGATGGTGAAGGGACTGGAAACCATGCCCTATGAGGAATGCCTTAGGGAACTGGGGATGTTTAGCCTGGAGAAGAGAAGGTTAAGAGGTGATATGATAACCCTGTTTAAATATTTGAAAGGATGTCATATTGAGGAGGGAGCAAGCTCGTTTTCTGCTGCTGCAGAGACTAGGACACGGAACAATGGATATAAATTGAAGGAAAAGAGATTCCACCTCAACATTAGGAGGAACTTCCTGACAGTAAGGGCTGTTCGACAGTGGAACACACTCCCTTGGAGTGTAGTGGAGTCTCCGTCCTTGGAGGTCTTTAAGCAGAGGCTGGATGGTCAGGGATGCTTTGATTTGGAGTTCCTGCATGGCAGGGGGTTGGACTGGATGGCCCTTGTGGTCTCTTCCAACTCTATGATTATATGATTTCTTACCTCATCCAAGACTGGGTGGGATCTGTGAAGCCTTACAGATCTTGCTAGATTGCAACTCCCAGCAGCCCTAACCAGCATAGCCTAGGGTGATCAATGTTGCTAGTCCAATGGCTTATGGGTGCCCACATTTCCTACTCCCAAACTACATAGCATCAGGACCTTTTCTATCTCTATTTTTTTTAAAAAATTGGCTTTCACTCACCTGAGTAATACCCAGGGCTCATTTGTATGTTAAGAGTTTCCCATGGACATTGTTTGACCCAGGTTTCCATGTGTCATGTAACCCATGAAGCTACTTTCATGTGCAAATGGGGATTCCAATATGGAGGGGCACAGAGGCCCAGTGTCAAGAAGACCTTGAAAACTTCCCTGAAAATGTAGAGGTGCATATACAAGCCAATGTACACATTTATGAAGGCTTGATCTGGTGCTTATGATTAATATACCAATCACGGTGTAAACATTACCAGTTCTAATCCTTCTGTCAGCGACTGTTTTCACTGGTTATCAACAAAGACAATCAGCTATGTATACTGAACTGTCTTTGAAAATCCAATCTGAGCTGTTATATGAAGCCTATTTAATTTACATCATGTTACTAAACTTTCCTTTCTGTTTGAATACTGAGGTAACTGATCCCACCTCTCTGGGCTCCTACTTAGGCACAACCAGATTCACTTTTCTCTCTTTGTTAAGACTTTCAGTTCCCATTTCACCTGTGATGAGATCTCAGCTTTCTGTCTTGATACCTATATTTGGCCAAGATTTGCACATATTCAACCACAATTTTCCTGCTTCAAAGAAGGCAGAAAGGAGTTAAATGTGAGGTCAGGCTATTATTTTCCTCCATGGATTTTAGAAATATATATAAACTGTGGGATGTCCCTCAAAATGAGAAAGACCTGATAGCAACATTACGTCCTGTGCTCTCTGGATTTTCTTCATTGCACTTTTTCAGAACAGTCTACTTTCTGTATCGCTTATGCAACTTCTAGCTACATCTTTTGTACCACACTAACTGTTTTCAGTTACCTGTCTTCTTTCCCCCACTGAGTGAAGTGCTGATCTTCTCCTTGTGACACCAGAACACAAATAGGTTCCTTTCTCTCTAACCATGTTATTCTTGTTCCAACATCTCGTTCTTCTCCCTTCCAAGTAGTTCAGAGTTTTTATCTTACTGAATTCCCTATGCTAAAAGGGAATGTTAGGACCATACCACCTAATACAGCTTTGTGGCAACAGTTGTGAAACATTGCTTGGTAGGTAGGACCTGCGACATATGTTGCAACCTGGGAAGGTTCCTATTCGGGTTCCAGAAGAGTACTATGATTTATTTCAGGATATATCTCACCCCATTTTCCCACCCTAACATTCAGCCACAAGTCCATTGTCACTCAGAATGTTCAATTCTCATTAGATGTTTTTCGGTTTCTGGATGGCAACATTTTGGCTTCATACTGATCCACACTTGGAAAATCGAGTTCATATGATTATATGGTCACTGAAGAGCAGTTTTCATCCTGGAGTGTAACATTTGATAAATTACATTTTTCTTTAAAACAGTATACTTTAATTCACACAGGGAACTAGGTAAAATGCCAAAACCAGCAAGGAAAGCACATTAGTGAGGGCAAGGTACTGGGCTTTGGCAAGTTAATAGCCAACATTTTTTCATCTCTTTAAAGCACAGATAAATTTGAATCAGCAAAGGCTGTCCATCATCTTAACACTTGGTCATGAAATGAGAAGTTATAACAAGCACTGGTTGAAGTGGGAAAATCTGAATGTGATAGATTGTCCAGCTGGAAAAACAGACTAGAAAAGTGCTATAGAACATTCACCTTACTGAATTTCACCTAATAAACCATATGCACACACTGTGCAAAATATTGTTGGGTTTCAAAGCATCGTGGTCGCGTGCTGTTTTAATCATTCACGTTGAACATTTGGTCCTCTCTGTGCCCCCCTTTCTCTCTGGTGAGGTAATTTGTATTACTTATGGACAGATCTCAATCTTTTCTTCTAGCTAACATAGCTGGGAAATGCAAGGGGGAAAGCAAAACAGACACACATGTTAAAAGCAGACAACAAATGAAGAGACTCCAGTGTGCAGGGGAATAAAAAATTCAATTAACCATTACAACATTTTCCTGTGATCCAGCAGAATGCGTGTGCACCTAAACCACATTGGTCACATGGAAGACAAACCACCATGGAAACAATTTGTTCCAGGACAAAGAAAAACTCAGCTGTACTTATGACAATGCCACATTTATAGCCATTTTGTCTTGTATCTCTGAAAAGCATAACATTCCAGACCACTTACACAAATTGGAAACCTATTTAAAACAGCAATTGAGCTGGAATAGTAGCAGTTCATCCTGTTTACTCCCATTCACTCACATTTCCAGGTCCAGCAGCAGTCCCATTCTAAAACTACATGCTTATATTCACTAACCTGGTTGTATATATATCCACTAAGATGGATGGCCCTAGACATTATGCTGTCTGAGGGAAGGACAAGATCATGTCCCTCCCATTTTTTAAAAGCTCACTAGATTATCAATTACCTCTGGTGACTGGACTACATTCATTGCTGTACCCATCGTACCAGTTTAGCTTTGAGAAGAAAAGCAAAGACAGTCCTATCAACACCATACCATTACTTTTTGACTCTAGTATTTGGAGCCTGAACTAGCCACATCATTCTGAAAATGGTAGGACTAGTCTTGGGCCTCACTCAGTCCAGTTGGCTTCCTTTTCTAAGTAGGCCTTATAGGGTTTCACTATAGGCCTTGCTAAGCTAGGTCTCCACCACTGTCTTGGAAAAAATAGTTCAAATAAATAAGGAGGAAAAGAAGGTTAAGCTTCGCTTTTCCTTTCTTAGCATTTAGGCCAGAAGTGGGTAACTACTAGGGCCAGGGATCACACTGGACCCCAAAACATCTGTGACTTCACCCCATGCCTTTTCAACACTTTTCAAATAATGCATGCAGGGGTCACACATAAAATGATGTAAAGGCATACATAATGACATAAAGTTGGAGGTTTCCAGGTGCATAGTTCAGTTTAAAAACATGGATATGCAACCCATGGTGCACCTCATTTACATTGCAAAAAGCACCAGTTTTTTCCACTCCTGCCACAGTGAATTCAGTGATGGGAATGTCAGGAAATTTTCATTGGCTGTCCTGGAGGGGGAATGGCTGGAGTTGTAGTTCAACACATTTTAGGGCACCACATTGCAAAAGGCAACTGCAATTCCAACTATTTGCTAAACTCTATGAGAACAGTTGAAGTTGTTCTCACTTCAACATATAGTAAACTCGGATCATGAAAGATCATTATGCCATAAGATTAATTAATTAATTAATTTCAAGTACTTGCTTTTTGAAGTAGATTAAAACTTTTTAAAAATTTAAATAAACCTTCGCTAATTAAAACAGTTCTCCTGAGACAACTCTGGACTGAAGGACCAAAGGCCATGGAGAGCAATGCAGTCATAGCTACTCACCAGAAACTCAGAAGGGATGGAGCCATCCTCATATCCCTTGGGAATGGGGGGGGGGGGTCCGTGCCTCCCTTTTTGCAAGACATCAGCCTTGTGGAAATTTATGGGAAAGGGAGGGAAATTGGAGGGCGATGTCCCCCTTTTTGCAAACCATCAGCCTTGGGGAAAGTTGTGAGGAAGGAAAGGAAATTGGAGGTTTGTGTCCACATTTTGCATGCCCAGACTGTGACCCTAGGGAGAAGAAGGGAGCGAAGTGGTGTTCCCCACCCCTCCATTTAGATTCGTTGTTACATACCCCTGAGTTTTGACCCTCGACTTATCTACGGGTCATATCAAAATCCATGATTTTGCCCCCAAAACTTACCCTCGACTTATACATCCGGTTGATTGATACATGAGTATATACGGTAATTATTCAACGCCACTTTTCCTAGATCTCGGGGCCTGGCTCCTCTTCCTAGGTTTCAGGATGATTGGAAGAAATCTGAAAATGGAATCACAACCTTAAAAACTCTGTGGGTGTAAGTCTTTCATTTCTTAGACATGCTGTTTATTTATTTCCATGTTGTGTGCAAGTTAATGTATCATGTTTAATTATATCACCGAGGCACACCTACTGTCACATCATCATGTCCTGTATGGTCATAATATCACCAGGCCCTGCTTATTGTATTTTTTATTGTATGTATACCCCACTCTTCAGAAATGCTCTCAAAGTGGCTATCAGAAGGGTCCATCTCTAAATCTTGGATTTTGGCCCTAAATCCTCATTGTCTGGGATAGTTCTGCCCTGGTCACTTGGTGCAGGAAAAGAGGGTATTTGAAATAGGATATAGCTAAGATAGGCCCAATTCTATAGTCTCTCCTCCTTCATGTAAGCCATGAATTGACAACTCCAGAATGTATGAGAACTTTTACTCTGCTATACCCTCTGCTAAATAAAAATAAACCCACAAAAAAGGAAAAAAATAAAGGTAACACAAAACTTTTGTTTGCTTCTGGTTTTTAAAATCTTTATTTAATCAATTTTGGGGCTTCTCCATTGGTGAGAGTTGGATACAGGCAAATAAAGCCCAAAGACCATGCTTTAGAAGGTTTTGTGGCAGTTTGGGCAATTTGACGCTGATTTCCCCTCACATTAAAAAACACACAGGCTGCAGGGGCTTTGAGGGTATTCTGGGACATGCAAAAAGATTTGTGGCTACACGCAGCTCAGGGGTAGTATCTCTACCAGTCCAGATGTAAATTTGATGTAAATCTGCATCTTCTGACCTGGAAGCTCCTGGATATCCTCCAACATTTCACAAAGAAAAACTGAGACATGTGTGGCCAAGCAACATCACTGTGTGTTCAGGTTGGCAAAATGTATTGATGAGGAAGAACACACAAGCTAGCAGAGAGTGCAGCAGTTTGCATTTTGCCAGAACCTAGGCTGATTTAATTGAGTGCAAACTACTTTAGTACTTTGAGCTCAGTTCGCAAAACTCCAAGGAAGTGGAAGACAAAGGGAGAAAGTGGGAGGAGGAAAGATAAACTAGGACACTTTAAAATAGCTAAGAAGTTGGATTCAAGAGCTTTAATCAGAGAACTGTTTCAGCCAAATTGGGGCAGATGAAGGGTATGTTCTTGTCCCTGCTCTAAGCTTCATGGGCTGGCTTTAGTTCTGCAGTGTAGAACGAATCTCATTATGCCCATAGGTTTTTGTTGTGTGCCTTCAAGTCATACCTAAGGGAAACCCATCGTGGGGTTTTCTGGGGCTGAGAATGTGTGACTCACATGGCCAAGTGGAAAATCGAACCCTTGTCTCCAGAGTTATAGCCGAACACTCAACCACTACACAATGTTGGCCCTCCATTTTGCCTATATTCAGCATCATAACTTGTACTTTACACATTTGAGGCAAACTCTTATAATTGAAGAAATTTTTAAAACTCTAATGAAATCCAGCTCAAAACAAACTCAACTGGAGTTAAAATATTGCAGTCCTTTTAGATCACCATATGTAACACCAATAGTTTCATGGATTGTTTGCATATAAGTAACATCAGGAGTTTATTTCATGGAATGACTGGTTGCAGTTGTCCCTCCATATCCATGGATGCTGGCTGCATCCATAGATTCAACCACCCATTGCTTGAAAATATTTTTAAAAATATATAAATTCCAAAAAACAAACATTGATTTTACTATTTTATGTCAGGAACACTATTTTAATGTGCCATTGTATTTAATGGGACTTTAGCATTCATGGATTTTGGTGCTCATGGGGGGGGGGGGGGTCCTGGAACCAAATCCTGCAGATATCACAGGCCTCTATAGCTTTTTCTGAAATTGTTATCTGCCTTTGTTCAATGTAGAATTAAGCCCCTCCCCCATTTTGGCTTGTGCATATTATCCTGTCTGTGCGTGACGGGGTGAGAAGGAGAACATGTATACATAGGGTGCGACAATACCTCTGTATACATTTTGGAAGCTACTGAAGATAACCTATTCTTAATACATTTCAATAGTGTCAAAAATGTGCATTCTGGGCACGCTTGGTCTATGTGTTCTTTGTACTTTCCCTTCAATCCAGACTAATTTCTGTTTAGAAAAAAGTGTCATGTGCGAAGTGTTTCTGAGTGGATTCTAAGCCTTGACATATACTTTACTTTGTAGTTCATTGTCTCCCGAGACATGCTGGGAGGAAGGGTGTTGAGCTCACCATATATTAGGTGATGTTTAGCATTGAAAGACCTTTATTGTGAAGGAGCTTGCTGGGCTTTGCTAGTGTGCCATGGAGCTTTCCAAGAAGAGTAGAAATGGGGGTTGGGGGGGATGCTGAATAGCAACATGCCATATTGATCCTACATAGATGACAACAGTGATTTATTGGGGAGGAATGTTGTGTTCGTTTTCCTTTCCTCTGTGCCTACTTTTTATGTGAGGACTGCTTGAATATTCCTTTGGAGTGATTCTGACACTAAGCATACACCTGGCATAAATCACAGATGAAGCCAGCTGTCCAGATTAATTTCAGATTGCTTTGAACACCTCAAGTTCAAATGATCCAAACTTATAAGCGTCTACCTGAAAAGGCCCTGAGAAGTTTGAACAGTCGAGTTCTATTGTTCCAGTATTACAGCACTGTCATTGGGTAGATATCAGATAATCCCAAGATGGTGACCTTGAATACAATTTCTAGAGCTGGTCCTTTTTGCTGAAGGAACTTGTTGGTCAAGAGGGATTCTTCCAAGTGCCTGACTGTGCCGAAAACAAAGAAATATTACATATAACCACAGGATATCCAAGGGGAAAAAGAGAAAACAAGCCCTATCAAGTCACTCATCAAGGTGATGTCTCCAACAAGGAAATGTTTTCTTCTATAAGACATGACAAGCAACTTATTTCTACCAATTTGCTGTATTTGCTTAGACATTATAACACCTCCTCCCCTTTCTGTTTTATTTTTATGTGCCTTGCATCAGAGGGTGCTTGTTAAAACTGCTGCCTGGCAGCCTGTTTTCTCTCTGCAGCTCCTGGAAAAGCTGGAAAGTAAAACAGGGAAGGAAGGAGCTGAATCAGGACTCTCAGCTGAGTGACAACATTCTTCTCTCTTGCTAGTGTTTGTAGATTGCCAACCTCCCCGCAACCATAATGCAGTTCAGATATCAAATGTAATCAGTTCAAGATTCACAAATCTGCAATATATATGAATTTAACTGCGGGGGGGGGGGGATATGGTTCAGAATGGGGTGGGGGTGACCACTTCTGCAAAACTAACTCTAATTGGGGGGAAAGGTATAAATTAAACATTCTTTGATAATAATATGCAGTGTTGGTATAATGATATGCTAGCGTTTAATCACTTTTCATACACAATATTACCCTGATTCTCCTTTAAAATTTTATGTTGTATATTGCTGTACATTTTTCTTGCTGATTTAGTCCCTTTATTACTCCTGATTTTATTTATGTAGCTAATCTTTTTTCTTTCTTTCTTTTTTCTTTCTTTCTCTTTCTTTTTTCGTTCATTCGTTCATTCTTTTTTTTAAAAGAAAAAAATGAAGCATATATTTTAATGAGTAGTTTTGTTCCGCTAACATCTACAGAATAAGAGAATTCAGCACACCTGCCTAAATAAGATGCTCGAGATCACTGAGGAAAGAAATTGACATTTTACTTTACCCTCAGCATGGAGCCAGGGGCAAAGTTTGATCTGAAAACTTGCAAATTAACCAAAACTGTCACTCAGGAGTTATGGGCCTGAATGCTGCAAAATATGTTCTTTGAAGTCCTCATTTCAGCAAAATTATTAAAAACTTTATATCTAATTAAAATTGTAACTGCATTCCCATTTTTCAAAATCTCTATGTCCTGGGGGCCAATTGGGATGAGTGAATCCGCACCCTCCTCTCTGCAGCACACTGAACTGCTCCTACAGCAATATCAGATCATTACCATCTCCCCAGCTGAGAGGGAGCAGCCATTATCATGCAGCATTATTAATCTTCTTGTCTTATCAACTTGCAAATCACAAGCCATTGAGCCTTATGGCATGGTTCTGGGTCCATAGTTATTCATTTTGTAGGTCTACCTAGCCTTTGAGTCTCCTTAATCACCTGAAGATTGTCAGTCTCTTACCTCGCCCTGCCCCTGTGGCCCTTCTCAGCTTCTGTGAAAAGTCCATGATGTTCTCTCAAAAAAGGACCTTTTATTTAAAGAGAGGGGGAGAGAAAGAAAGAGAGGGAGAGGGAGAGAGAGAAGGAGCAGTAAGGAGGATAAATTTCATTAATGGATGTGAATTAACAACCTACTGCCAAGAGCTGACCCTTTCTCCTGACATGTACGTCTAAGTCATTCTTGTCACTCTTTCTCCCATTAATATTCTGAAAAAGACAGAGCATTGAAGAGAATAGAATACGATAGTTCCCTTAAACAGGCACTGTTGACCTTAGGTTGGGGATTTTTCTTTAATTTGCTTTTCTTAAAAAATAAAATATTAATCATATTGGAAAAGGCAAGCAGAGTTCCTTTACATTTTCAATATATTCCATTTAAAATATTGCATTCATTAAACTAAGGCATTGAACGTTTTGGGATATTTTCTTAAGTGCCAAAAGAAAATAGAAATGTAATTTCCATGGGAAAGCAGATGTGACAGGCTAAGGGACCCTGATGAAAACCTTGATTCCTCCCTTTCCCCCCATTTCAGTAACAGGAGTGCCACAAATACCAGTTTAGGGAGATTTTGTACCTAGGCATTTTGCAGTAATTTCAAACTGAATTTTTTAAAAGAGAGAGAAAAAAATGTGCACACTATTAAATAAACCTTTATACCATTTTTGGCAAGTAGTGTGTATATTGTATGCATTATTATGTATGATAACACAAAAGGAAAAAACAATACTGCTGGCAAAAACAACATTTCGTTCAAATTGTGAGAGGAGTGTATGGAAATATGGAAGTGTGTCTTTTAAAACTCAATTTAGGGGATACCATTACCCAATATTAATTTTCTTAAAGATAATATAATGACATAATGTTATGCAAGGTAACATAATACAAGATAATAATGTACCAACCTATCACATTACAAAAATCTTTGTCTTTCTTTCCTAACACTGAAAGGGGGGTGAGGGTATCTTTTCTTTTTTCTTTTTTAGGAAAATAATATAATTATGAAAGTGTGTTGCTTCAAATACTTATGAATTTGAAAACTGCAACTCAGTTTAGACTGGGGATGTAACAAATTCAACAGTCACACACTAAATCTGTGGTCAGTTTTTTAAAAGCAGAGGAAACTGGCCACAAAGCCTACACCAAATTCTGAACAATTTATCTTTTGTTATTCTTTCAATTAATGAAAAGTACAGGAGACTGTATGGGATAAATAAAGGCTACTACCATTCCTCCAGGCATGAAAGAACATGCCAAAGGGGAGAACAAAGATGAGCATGCTAGTCCTGCCTGCCTGCCCTCTGTTATTTCCCTTTATGTCTTGAAGGAAAACCTTTGCAGCAGGGAGTGTTTTCAGTTTGTTACTCACATGGTTTATAACTTAGGAGAATCAATGTTTGAAATCATGCAGAGACCTTACATAGGTGCAAAAAAGCCCAGAGGGCAAGTCTTTCCCCTAAACAAATGAAGAGTGAAAAGACAGTGATGGAGAGTGGATAGACCTAGCATTGCTCTCCCCCACCTTCACAAGGTGTTACTAACTTGAAGGAGTAGACCTCAGGAGGTTAAGAAATATCTCAGTTCAGCAGGATTGTCATTTCTCAGGGCCTGGCTCCAGTCTGTAGGCAAAGGGAAAAAATTTCAAGGCAAAGAAACTTTCTTGCAAAATATGTGTATATGTATTTCCCTCATTTGTTATACATGTTTTTGATGCGAGTGGGATAATCTGAGCAACCATGATTGATGTGTTATGTATCTTGCTTAAGGACATCACCAGTTGCTAGTCCTTGGAGTTTATCAGACAATGGAAATTGGAAGTATAATCCAACGGTAATCCGAACGCAATCATGGGTTTTATGTTATTGCGTATTAGAGTATCTCACACAATTTCAAGCAATGGGAAGTCATTTTCAGGCAATGGGAAGTCATTATGAACACATTTGCAATTCACGTAAATTAGCTAAACTAGCGAATTTATGTGAATTCCAATTGGTTCCATTCAAAATAGAGAGAAATTCTTCCCATCTGATAAACTCCCTTATAACATCATCAGAGCCCAACTCCTGTGACATCACAAATATCTAAAGCTCATATTTTGGCCCTGAAACTTCAAGGCCTGTGATAGCCCTGGCCTAGCAACCCTAGTGCAGAGTATATAATGTAATAACTTTACTTTTTCATGGGGATCTTTTTCCCCCCCAGCAATGTCTCCAAAAGAAGCCCAACACCCTGCCGTCCATCAGATCAGACTACTATTCTATTTCATTTAGGGTTGCCTACACTGTGCATGGGCAACAATGAGAATGGGCCATCTTCCTAATATTTTTGGACTGCATCTACCTTAATCTCTGGCCACCAGGTAGAGGCTGATGGGAATTGTAGGTGAAAAAAACCAATATAGGCTCATCTTAGGCAGTACTGACTGGCATCACCCCATCAGGGTTCAGAAAGGACTTCTTCTTTCTTAGATCGACCTAGAGATACTAGAGATGAAGCTGTATACAAAGCATCATGATTGACTGATTTGCTCATTTATTTATTTATCTAAATTAACAGATACCCTATGGCTGAATTTATCTACCTATGTACAGATGGGAAAGAAAAACAAATGAAAATCAACAAATCCAAAACCAAAACAACTCACTTTAAAACAGAGATCAAGAGTGCAAAACATTGGACTATTATTGAGAACTGGATTTCCACATGTATAAGGAATGCCTTTGTGACTCTTGTGTGTCTGAAGAGGGATTTTCTCTCCTCACAACAGTCCTAAGAATACCCAAAAGCTTGCTCTGAAAAACAGGAACAAATTCTGGAGCATGGTCTTGCTACTGGAGGAAGCTCTAGTTCAGGAGGATAGCTCTGGGAGAGGAGGGAGAAGGATATAGTACTAAACTGGTAAATTGTAATGGTGATACTGACATGTTTGTTTCTTCTGAGCAATTGCCTCCCCAAACAAATACTGCTTATTCCTTTTGGACTATACCTACACAGAAGTTTTTTAAAAGAAAAATTAGACAACTATAACAAGGCACAGTGGGAAAAATACAAAGAGACCACGAGGATTGCAACACATCTGAGGAATGGGTGAAGGGTGTCAGACACATCCACACCAGGATTGAGGGGGTCGGGGATGCAGGTGTTGCTCCTCAAATAAGATTTCGGCTCCCTCAATGAAATTTCTGTTCAGTCCCCATTTATAGAACTTCAGTAACTTAAAACTTCAGCTGATTTCGGGAATGTAATTTAGACCTTCAAATAAAAGGTGCAGGTAAAGATACCAAGAGTGTGAACGTAGCAAATGTAAGAGTTCTGGGTGTGAACAATTTTCAAGGTTTCACCCTCTACAATGTTAAGAATATGAGGATTGAAGGGCATTTCATTTGGGGGTAGAATTCTTATTTGGGAAGCAAAGCAGCCCCCCAGACTAAAATCCTATTCTCAAAAGAGAGGGGATGAAAATCTTGATATTTATGCAAACATCACATGGGTTGAGGCAATGATAAATTACAATAGAAGACTGAACACATAGAACTTCCACACAGCTAGAGAAATGTACTAAAACCACAGCACATTATAAAGTTTTAACTAAGAAAGCATTTTTAAAAGGAATTTTTAAAATTTATACATGATTTAATTAAACCATGTATCATGCTATTAAGTCAGAGTCCTTCCCAGTGGAGGTCTCCTTCCCCCACTGCAGGGACTTACCTGGGAAATAAATCCAGTACTTCTCTCAGTGAATAATCATCATGGCCCACTTAGACTTACAAGCTGGACAAACACAACAGTGGGGATATGTATCAGCTCTCACTATAGTCTATACTGCACACGGTTTATAAACCAGCTTGTTTTTCAGATATTACAGACGAAGTGTTAAAATAAAATCTTGGGGCTTGTCTACACAGGCCAAATAAGGTAACTTGTCTTACAAAGCAGGGCCAAATCTCTGATTCAAATGCAGACTGTCTATAGAATATAAGGCCAGTTCCACACTGTATCTAAATAATAATAATAATAATAATAATAACAACAATAATAATATAATAGATCTTTATTTCTAGCCCGCTCCTCTGTAGAGCACAATAGGAGCGGGGTACAGCAAATTAAAACATACAGATTAAAATACTTCATCAACCCATTCCCAACCACCCATCCTTAAAAATAAATTAAATTAGCAATAGTTTAAATTAGCAATAACAACATTAAAAACATAATACATTCTCATAGATCTTAGATGAGGGTAAAAATAGCCAAGCAAGGGGTAAAAATAGGTTCCATTTCGGAGCTGGGATCTAGGAGGTTTCAGGGAAGGCCTGCCGGAAGAGATGCGTCTTTAGAGCTTTTTTAAAGCAGTCAAGAGATGTTATAGGACGCATCTCATCCAGCAGTCCATTCCAAAGCTTGGGTGCGGCAGCTGAAAAAGTCCTCTGGGAGGTCTGCGACAGCCGAGTTTTCACAGTCTGTAGCAGGTTCCTCCCAGAGGATCGGAGTGTGTGGGGGGCTTCATACGGGGAGAGGCGGTCCCTAAGATAAGATGGACCCAAGCCATGTAGGGCTTTAAAGGTTAGGACCAATACCTTGTACTGCGCTTGGAAACTAATCGGCAGCCAGTGGAGAGCCTTGAGCACCGGTGTTATGTGCTCTCTCCTTGATGTTCCAGTTACAAGCCTGGCTGCCATATTTTGGACAAGTTGAAGTTTCTGAGTTAAGCACAAAGGTAGCCCCATGCAGAGCGCATTACAGAAGTCCAGGCGTGAGGTTACAAGAGCATGTACCACAGTTTCCAGGTCCCTCATGTCCTATCCCTCCCTTAAACCAGTTTTTAAAAACCTGATTTTGCAGAAATACCTGGAGCAATACACAGCAATGCCAGGCTGCCTACATATGTGTACCCTCTGTGTCACCTGTGGTACAGATGCTTGCAGGAGTTGCTCTCTCTTGAGGTCACAACAAGGGCTCCAACCATGTAATTGACACTGGGCTCCACATTTCTGACCCCAGAGGGAATAGTTTGTGCCAGCAGCTGTGGCGCTGGGCAACATGGTGGGGAAGCATCTGTATGTAGCTGCCCAGTGTTGCTACAGAATGCAGAGGTAATGGAGGGAATCTGGGCCAGCTCCGGGCCCAGTGTAGATGAGTCGTAAGTCATACTACTTCCTATTTTAAACCCGGTAGTAACTTTCAAGGCATCTTGTAGTGAACATCTTAAACTACACTCTTCCTGCTGAAGAACAAAGTCCTTCTATCCAATGGAAAATGCCATAGAAATGCCATGATTGTGTGTGCCTTTCCATAAGGGGCGTGCAAACATGACATACATGTGGCACAGTGCCCAAACAGCACTGCACTGCACAGACATCATTGCATACAAGTGTGCCAATGGCGCCCTGCGCATGGTATAAAAAGAACACACCGGAAGTGGGTTGTTTTTTGGCCTTGCAGAGGCCACAGCCTTTGTCTGCTACAGCCTCCGTCTGGGGCAGAAAGGGGTGGTCTCTGGCAGCCCCTTTATGCCAGTCTGTACCGGCCCTATATCAGCAAACCACTCCTTGGTTTTAAAACAAACCCTTTGGAAGAGTCCTGATGTAGAACCAAGAAACTGATGAAAACAACTCAGTAAATAGGGCACCCAGACGTAAAATGTGTAGACATGGAAGTGACGTGTCTTGTCACAACCAGTCTGTTGCAACCAGAAAAATCTGATAAAATCCAGGGAGATATTTATTGCCTCTCTGTCTGGTAATTTTTTGCTTTCCTCTATATCTTGATCTTAGGCGCTATACAGACGGGCGGCATGCAGCCGCCCCTTTTAGCTCCAGATCAGTGCCACAGCAGCCACACATAGCAGCACTGATCCACTCCCTGTAGGGAGCAAAAAGAAGCCGCTCTAAGCAGCTTTCTGGAAGGTGTGCAGTAAGGGCTTGGAGCATGCAAACGCTCAGCCCTCACCGCACGTACAGGCCAGGACAAAGTGCCAGTCTGCACAGCCCCATAGTACACAAGTTAAAACTTTGCCTCTGCTACCAGTCCTTTAGAACCCAGTCATCCTGGCTTTCTTATCCCATTACAGATGTTCCTTCTCAGCCATATTAGAGAAAAGGGATAATTGCTCTTGAGTATTCATTCAAACAAATTGGAGCCAGCATGGTGTAGTGATTTGAGCTACAGCTCTGGCAAACAGGGTTTGAATCCCTGCTCAGTCATGGAAACCCCATGGGTAACTTTGGCCAAGTCACATTTTTTACAGTTTCAGAGAAAGGAAAAGGCAAACCTTCTCTGAACAAATCTTGCAAAAACAAAAAACAAAAAACCTGTGGTAGGGTCACTTTAGGGTTACCATAATTTCAAATGGCTGGAAAGCACACTATAGCAGCAGCAGCAGCAATTTCAAATTGCCTTCCCATCTACCTTATCTACTTGCTCTTCCATTGTATGAAGTATCCAGACAAAGGTTCAAATGCCTGGTTCTTTGGGCACAATAGTATCCTTCTACGGCTGGATTCCACAAATTCAAAACAGGATGTGAAATCTTACACTGTATTAAAGAAATATCACAAAATAGGGTTTGTAGATTGTGGCTACCTCTTTTGAGCACAGACTTGCTGACTAGGGGATTCTTGGAGTTGAGGGCTAGAAAAGCAACCTTTCCAAGTTCTCTGTGCATAAGGATAAAAAAAGAGCCTTTCATGAATCTGCTTACAGTACATGTGTATCCCTGCATTCTTGAAGTCAGCTATCCCTGACTACTGCACATTCTTCCCTGTACTTATGGTGGAATACCTGTTACATGAAAACACATGGACTGAGTCACCTTCATGAACTGAACACCTACAGATTTATTTTTAAAGGAAACGCAACTTCTATACCTTTGGAACTTGGAGGAGAAAAAAAGCAGAAGTAATAGGGATCTCTTTTATCAGCCAGCATTTTTGTTCTTTTGCAGGATTTCATCTACAATCTGTTTATTATCCATCTATACTAAGCATCTTTTCCCTCTGCTCCCTTCCCTCCTGGGCCTCCATGTCTCTAGTTAGGTATATGACTTTTGATTTTTTGTGATGCTGTGGTTAAGAAGCATTAGTTTGGTTTTGATATGTTTAAAAAAAAACTTTAAAATCTATAAGCATTACTGGTTGTTAATACAATGCATGCCTTCTATCCAATAAGAGATGGAAATGCTGAATGGATATAGTTTATTTGTAAATTAAATAAATCTATCCCTTCTATGCCCTTGAGAGCTGGCTGATTTATCAGTTAATAAAATAATCATACACTATAGACTAGTGCTTCCAATTTATTTTAAAAAGGACTAACATTGCATTTTTGACATATATGAATACAAATGTAACACAAGAAGAGACTTTGTTCAAAGCAATATATTATATATCTATAGCTAGGCATGAATTACATTGCTTGCTTTTTCACTGCTATTTATAAGATTGATCTGGTACATGGTAACTTCCCATGCTGCCCTTGCTTATGCAAAGTCCAGTGGACCTCAGCAAGATTATTTATTTGGGTGGAAATTATTCACATGAATAAGAAGCACACAATTCAGCTGGACACAAATCAGTGATATGATTTTAATTATGAACTATAAACTCGGCAGAAAAAGCAAAGTTCAATGCAAAGGAAAATCAATTAATCATTAAAGACTAGATCATCATTTTCATGTTCATGGGGAGGGGGGAGCAATCTCCCTCTCTTATCTCAAACCCCAATTTTCAATTAGAATACAAAGAATCTGTGACTACAAAGCCATATTTGCACCAACAAGAGTGACAGTTGTACAGAATTCTCTGCCCATTAGAGTTATTGCTGTTGTTGAAGAGACAAAGTTCTGTTTAAAAACAAGAAAGAACATCACAATCATGTTTTAAAGGCAACACATCATATCTCTTAAATTGTGCAGTTAAAACTATTTAAAGTGCATTTAAAATGTCTTTTTGTGATGTTGGTCCCTGCTTGCAAAATTTTTTCACTTAAACAGGACATTCATGTGATTTCTTGCATCACTGCAGAGTTGTTCCCATGAGTAAAGTTGGCATGATCAGATCCTAATTTTTGAGGCATGATTGGAATCTAGATTTTTACTCTCTTTCTCTCTCTCTTAAAGAATTCCCATTCCATCCCTGCTGCTCTAATAATTTTCTTTCTGATACACACCATCTTGAAATTCCCTCAGCTTTCTTTGGTATCTTAGCCCTAGCCCTGCTTTGTTATCTTTGCCGCTTGTTTCCCACCCCTCGAGTCACTTGTCTCCCTCTGTTCTGCTCTTTGGGGACCTTGAACATTCCTCTACAATTGAGTAGCTTTTACTACAAGTTTCTTTTCGTATTTTCTAAACTCTGGGCTATATTCCTCTGGAGAGGAAATTAAAAAAAAAACAAAAAACCAGAAACTCCACTAGTTTGAAACTCACAGTCTTCCAGCCAAATGCTTTTCCCCCACCCCCACCCATTGATCATGATCTGTGTAGGCTTCTATGAAAGGAAAGTATGAAATTCAAGCCTACAAATTCACAGATAATTCTTAGGTTTCCTCTCTTTTTTTCAGTGTGGCTGTAAATGCCATTTCTCATTAACTTAAGAAAAAAAAAACCAAGATAATTTTGGCAGCCTTGTAGCTAGTAGTGCATTGGTAAATTATGAAGTGTAAACACTCATTTTAAATTATGACTGTATCTATACCTGCACCTTGTAAGGCACTACAAAAATGAAGGCAGTTCTGTTGATCCATCAAGATGCCATTTCTAGCAGTTTTTATCTCCACCAGGTGCAGGTCTTTTGTTAACACTAATGGCTCTTGATAGCCTGTTTAAGAACAAACTACCCCCATACTAACAAGGACAGTTTGCAATAAATGCTTACACTCCAGCTAGGAGAACCCTGGCTGCATTATAATACTGCCTCCAGTAGTGAGAACATCTTAGCTGGGGAAATAGTTTAGCATCCTTTCTTCCACTGTTTCTTCATTTTCAGTGGCCCATCTCAAGCCAAAAAGAGGAATGTGACATTTACAGAATCAGAAACCTCTCTGATGAAATAAATGGGAACTTAACACAAACTTGTGCAGACTTCCCATTCATTTGAAACAGCTGGGACAACAACCACTGCCTATGGTTGTAGCTCAGGCACCACGTGTCAAGTTCCTGAATTGCAAGATGGATGTTTCTCCTATTTTTAGGCTGGAGGACAAATTGTAAGAACTGGGTTGGGTCTTTTGAATTACACTACAGCAATTACACCCCTTTTGGTGATGTTCACTAGTGTTATGACTACGTATGTAATTTTTGAGCCATTGAAGATATCATGTACCTTCTTGAGCCGTACTCCTCAGTCTGGATGTACAACAGTAGCCATGGAGTCCAGTAACTGATCGGCTCCACTCAGGTCTATTCCAGCTACTCTCACACAAATGGCAAAGAAGTAGCAAGCAACTGGGTCTGGAAATTGTTCCTTCTTATCCCAGTGCATAAAGGCAGCCAAGATCCCAGTTGAAAAGCAGCCTTCCTGCTCGGTATTGCACACCTGAAAAGAATGTCATACCTTCCAGATGTCTTGATTTGGCAGGATAGTTCTGATTAACCCATTGTTATCTCACTTTTCTGGGAACTTTTAAAGTGTCCTAATTTCTCTCTCTCCTGCCTGCTCCTCCCCTCAATCCTCAGTTTACTTCAACTGCTGAAAATTGAGTTCAAATTACAAAAGGAATTTGAACTTAATTTAGGAAGAGGAAAAGGAGAGGGGGGTGGGTAGAACCATGCCCTTCCCAGAAGGCTTAGGCAAAAGCAAACTGCTTCAGCCTTTTCTAGCTTGGTTGTTCTTTCTTATTTATAATAGCATCTTGCAGCAGTGTCCTGCACCAGGGTGTCACCTGGTGCAGGAGGTGGGGCTTTAGGGCAGAGCCAAAAGGGCCCACTCCCAACTCCCTGCCCCACATAGCTTTACTTCATAGTAAGGCCTTGCTGGAGGGAGATGGGAGGCACAGGGCTCTCTCTCTCCCTGTGCCACATAGCTTTACTCTGAAGTAAAGCTGCGTGGGCAGGACAGGGACAAGGGGGCAAGTGGCACTGTCACCCCTTTCCATGTCTGCACTCCCATTGATTCCAGCACCTTCCTACTGCCATCTTGACCACAGTCTGATGATGGTAGACCACATGTGTCCTTCATCCCTGGATGACAGCCTACGTGTGATGGCAGAGACTTATGTAACACAATTCTGCTCATTGGATCATGGATGAAAGCATCCCACATCCCACCTTAACTGATCCAAAAGATCATCTGTGGTTGACTGGGGGGCATGTCTGAGAAATACTGTATATTTAAAAAATGGCAGTCTCAAAGATTTTTCTTTCCTTTCCTCTCTAACCAGGAAATATGGGAAAAGGGCCACATGAAGCTCTTTGATAGTCCACTCTAGCCCTTGGGACACTAGCTACCCATCCAGGCTGTGGCATTTTCTGGGGAAAAAAGGTTTTTAAAAGTTGCATTTCGGTTAAAAAAAATTAAGTAAAAAAACACTTGGGGGCATTATGTACTATTTTGTGAGATCCTTATCTTGAACTAGTCTAACTCCCCATAGCTAGAGCGCCAAAGAAGCCCAAAATCAAGCAGTGCATCCCCTTAGCTTTGGTGCATGCCCCCTCATCTAAAATACTGAGTAATTGAATGGGATGTTAATTCTCAGCAGTTCTTCTTTTATACCATCCAACATTTTACATATGAAAACCAGGAAACGTTTTGCCAAGCAACACTGGAGTACAGTCAAGATAACAAAGGGGCAAAACAGATGGCCCCGAAGTGGCAGCTTGATACCGCTCCTTTCAGCACCAGATTGGGCCCGTAGCAACTGCATGCCATGGGCCTGATCCAATGCTTTATTGTGCCAAGAAGAACTGGCAAAATGCCAGTAGCAAAAGGGCACCCTTGCCACTTTTCTGTGTTTCTTTGGTGAAGCACATCTAAATCCTGCACCAAAGAAGTAGTGTGATGTCAACTTCTGGGCAGTCAGGCAGGTGGCATGACACTGGCATTAGGGAGGTGGATGCCCCCACTCCACCCTGATGATTGTGTTTTATACCAGTCTGTTTAGCTCCAAAGCCTATTAATAAATACGAACAAAGGAGCTAGGATAATCAGTAGCAGTTTTCTTTTGCCTGAGCTCACTGGAATAGATTCAACAAGCTCCTCCCCTCTCCCAGTTAATTGGATGCAAACTACTTTTACACTTTTAACTTAATTGTAGCAATTGAATCCAAGGATAAAGGGGGAAAGTGCGAGGAGAAGAGAGGAACTAGCATATTTTAAAAGCTGAAAAAATGGGATGACAGAAAATTAATTGGAACTGGCCCAGCCAAATCAGAACATTTGGAAGACATGCTATTTAAACCTTCATTTGTGTCAGAGACTAAACTGCGTCATTCAGTGGCACACAACATACTTTTTAAATCTGATATTTCTAGCAAAAAGGAATCTCAAGCAGTAAAACCTTTGGCAATAGGCACCCAGTGCCAAACAGGATCAATTGGGTTAAATGAGCATTTGAACTTATTCAAGATTAAGTTGTGCCTTTAAGATGGGAAAGGTGCTACAGCTCAGCAGCAGAGACCATCCTTAACATGCAAATGGTCCTGTTTTAAATCCTTTGCCTTTCCAATTAAAATAAACCTAGGTTGCAGAACAAGGAGACACTCCTACTTTTAGCAAGCAACATGGAATAATTTTGCTATGGCAGACAATGGACAGGATGGCATTCCTCCCACATATAGAAGCTCTGGATTGGTGGCTGAACCTGGTTTGAACAATGAAACTGACATGGTTTCCTCTATCATACTTCATTCATGCTAAACTCAGATTAGCTCAGAGGATGCAGAATAGATTATACTGATGCCCCCCTGCCAGCATTGGCTGCCTGAGGCAGTCACCTTACTCTGCCTAATGGTAGGGCCTGCACCCTTAACACTTAGTATTTTATTCTGCTTTGTATTTTATTGTGAAGTCATAATGAACTATCCAAGCTGCTGAACCTTATTTCCCAATTAGCTTCAGCACCTTGGGCCATTCCTTTAAAGTTGAGGCTAAAACCTAGAATGGATTGACCATTCCAACTGACATGGATTTGGTGTCTGAGCTGGCCATTGCCATTCTTTGGTGGAATCAGCTCTTTTCACTAAGCATGTCAATGTCCTATATTCAGCTAGACCTCCACTGTCAAATATATACAGTTGGTCCTCCTTATCCACGGATTTGTTTATCCACAGATTCAAGCATCTGCAGCTAGAAAATATTCAAAAAAAGGATAAATCCCAAATAGCAAACCTTGATTTTGCCATTTTGTATAGAGATGCCATTTTGCTCTGCCATTGCATTTAATGAGACTTGAACACCCACGGGTTTTGTTATCCATGGAGGATCCTGGAACCAAACCCCAGCAGATAACAAGGGCCCACTCTTTGTGTGTGTCTGTGCACCATATATACTCTGTGTGTGTATGTATGTGTGTGTATACACACACACACACACGGCATTCAAGATATGTCATTGAGCAAATATCTCATTTCCCAGTTCCCAGATAAACCACTTCATTATAGAGCAGCTATTTATGTATGTTTTGCTGTTAAAAAAGAAAAGAAAAGCAATTCTTTGGAAGAATCATGATGTTCTTCCATACAGAAAAAACACTGTTTGCCGCACTGCATAAAACATGAACATCAATTTTCTTTTCTTTTCTTTAAAAAATGTTGCTCTTAACTCCTAATCATCAGGTATGATAGATGATCTTTCCTGTCATTAGGACATTTTGTTTTATTTTTTTTTCCCTGAGTGGTCATTTTATAATCACAATAAATGCTCTGGGCCAAGGGGTAGTGCTGATTAATCCACACCTCAACAGCAGAAGAAGCAGAAGCTGAAATGCACCCAAGGTGCGCATTAATGAGCCCTCCCGTTCAGTCTGTCATGTCTTACTGTTTAATTAAATCCCAAACCAAATAGTTTTGAAGAGAAGGTTAGAAATGAACATTTTTATTTTATTTATTTTTTTGGTTCTTCATCTTTGTCGCCAAGTGGGGAGAAGGAAGGGGGGAGACACATAAGATATATTTAGAACAATATTTTAATTTCTGATACTTTGCTCGATTAGATGAAAAGAATGTATTTTTTTTTTTAAAAAAGAGAGGGAGAAAAATGTGATTAAGATGCTTAAGTGCACAGTATATTACATGAAATTTCTGATCATAAAGAAAGGTAATATCTACTCAAAATTATAATTTCTGTACTTCTAAATCATCTCAGCAAGAATTATCTACCCATATCAAATTGTAGCACTTGTCAAAATCAACTGTAAAGCAGCTCAAGGGCTCTTCTGAATCAACAAAACAGATGTATAGCGATGTGAGGTTGCAGTGAGATGGAAATAAAAGTGAACTATATGCCAGTCATTGCCCTTAATCTCTTGAACCCAGCACTTAACAAAGTGGATATCGCAGGTCTTTTGCGACACTATTTATAATGGGGGGGGGGGGGGAAATGAAGGCTTGAATCTTAATAATACATGCAGTAACACTCTATAAAAATTATTTGCTTCTAGTTTTGTTAGACTACAAAGCTCACCCAGACTTGTTCATAAACATGGAGGGCAGGGGAAGAGGTGGGGGAGATAAGTACTGTGCAGATTTCTTGACTTCTACAAGGTCAGAAAGAACTCTGGTTTTCTAGAGAAAATTAGCTCTTAGTCCTGGGTGAAAATGTGCTAGATGATCTGGTTGATTCCACAATGCTTCTACTGTGTTTCAGAAGAATGAAACTAAACTGAAGCCTTGTAGAAAAGCAGTGGTTGCAATGGGATAATCCCAGCCCAGCCTTTGCAAAATGTCACATGAAGCATGGGAGTGTATAGGAAGTTCTCTGGAAAGCAAAATGCTAGTAGTACTAATGTCCAATAGTTATTTATGAATTTGTAAATTCCTCACATAGTCGTGTCCAAAACAGATTCTGTTGACAGCACATAGAAGCTCCTCCTGCAACCTCCCCATATGCCCTCAAATTCTACTTTGAGGACACCCCCAGAAGTGATGAAGAGGGACTACAGAAGGGAGGAAAAGAGATGAAGTCTTCATATATGTGGAAACATTCTCTCATACAATACATGATTCTATCCCCAGTGATGATTCTATTCTTTCAGTTTTAGATGACAAAGTCTTTACAAGTCCCAGCCCCTCCAGACACATGTATGATGATAGGACAGGCCCTACCACATAGCAGGATAAACCTTCAAGTTGCATACTTGGGAGCAGAGCTTGAGAAAACTCATGGCTTAATTATGAAAGTATTAATTAAATTATTAATTTAATTCGCCCCCTAACATCACTGAACTCCTTGGATTTCCTGGTTAATGCTGTAGTTAATCCCACCATTCAACAAATTAATTATTTTACGTTGTTAGAATTCATTAAAAATTGGGGGGGGGGGTCAAAGAGATCAAATTGATGTCAAATATGCAGCAAGAGTTTTAAAAGTTTTGGTACAAAGGCTGACTGTAACTTGAGTTTTACTTCAGCCAGGGCTAGCAGTTCCTTACAGATGACGTATTTTCAGTCTTCTTTAAGGTCATGACATTAGTGATTTCCATGCAGACTGCTAGTTCAAGCGGTGGTCTCCCTTATTAAACAAGCATGAAAATTCATAAACAATTTTGTAAGTAATTTCCTCTAATATACACACTTTCTGCCAGCACTTCTTGAAATATTTGTCTTTTGTATGCAATGTTCTCTAATGTTGTTGTTTGGTGTAAATCTTTGATGAGAGGATTGCGTTGCAAAATTCATAGAAATGTGGAAACTGAAGGACTATGTTCTGGTTCCTCTACTGTTTTAGAAGTGAACATTTGATTGGTTCATACTAAATAGGAAACCAATTTTGCCCTCATCCCTACTTTTTCTAAACTTTCAGCTGTATCTGTGTGTGTTTCCAAACTGCATGCCAATTTAAGGTGACCCCATGAATTCCATAGGGTTTTCGCAGAAAAGGAATACTTCAGGGACGGTTTTGCCACTACCTTCCTCTGAAATATAGTCCTCAGCAGCTGGTTCATTGGTGGTTTCCCATTCAAGCACTAACCAGAATTGACCCTGCTAAGCTTTACCTTTCTATCCAGTGCCTCATTTAGTAACATTTAGCAACATACTGCATGCCTAGCACTTCTTAGATTCACACTGCTTGCCTCGTATATGGTATAGTTGTTTTGTCAATGTATTATTAAACTCACCCAGCTGGGCCTCTTTTCCACACTAAAGCTAAATTGTAATATGCATTTTACAAAGTTAGCACTTTAGTGCTATTGAAAGCCACTCTACATTTTAGAGAATAAGGGGGTTTGTGGGCGAGAGTGGTGGAATTCTATTTTTCCAATTTCGGCTCTTCTGTGCTACACTAAGCAAAACTATATTACCTCTATAACCTGTCCTACTTATATTGTTGTTCCCAGAGGTTTACTTGTAACATTCACAGCACCATTTATTTTTCTCCTCTTCCCCCCACTGTCATTTCTGTACAGATTTAATACAACAGAAACATGGCTTCCACTGAGAGCTACAGGTAGCGTGGCTCCAAAGCTCCCTATAATTGGTGTCTGCCATGCCAGCTGACAGCAAGTTATGTAAATCACAGCAAGGACCCTACAACCCCTAAAGGCATGATTTTTTTCCCAACTCAATGCAAAGGATTACTACAGAATTTTAGTAATAGAACCCTCCACCGAAGGGAACACCATAGACTAGCAAAGTCAGCCTATTCAAGGATATCTGTATTTAGTTCTTTACATTAAAAAAGCAACAAACCACCTCTGATGGACAACAGAATACACCACAGTAAGTTGTGATGTTTTAGAGGATACTTTCTCTCATAAATTTCTGCAAGGTCAGATGAATTTATTTAGTGACAGACTTAGAGCTTTTAATGAAAATGATCTTGCTCTCTTTTGTAAGATTTTTTTAAACCTTTATATCCGAACAAATGGATTCTATATGCAACAATCTACAAGAATATCTACAAGCATATAATACAATTATATACTGTTATCTGATCATGATAATAGGTGTGTGTGTGTGTGTGTGTGTTTGTGTGTGTGTGATGTTGGTTGTTTCTGAATTATGGCAGTCCTAAAGACAAGCCATCATGGGGTTATCCTGCCAAGATTTGTTCACAGGAGGTTTGCCACTGTTTTCATCTGAGGCTGAGAACATGTGACTAGTCTAATGTCACCCAGTGGGTTTCATAGCTGAGTGGGGAATCAAACCCAATGTCTCTGGAGTCGTAGTCCAGCACTCAAACCACTAAATGGACTAGGTTAAGATTATGAAGCACTGTGCTTTGGGCTGCTTCCTGAGATCTAATCACTGCAATGGGCCTCAAACCATTAGATCACTCATACCTTCACCGAGCTCACTCCTACTCCCACCTATATGCTTTGGCTATCTCACATTTAGGGGATCACTTTCTGTACCAGAATGATGGAAATGCTGGTTTTAGTGGAAAAACATCAAGCTTTGAAAGAAGCATGGTGGAAATGAACACAGTTGTCTTGACTCTGCATCCTAGAAAACCTTTTCTCATACACAAACATGCAAAGAGAAGGGAAAGAGTGCAAAAGCACATAATTGTGTGTATGTAGCTGGTTTACCCCCTTTCCTTGTAATCTGTAAGAGTGTAAATTTTGCATACTAAGGGCTGTGCAGACCGGCATCTTTGGCCAGCCTGGGGGCAGAGTCAGGATGTGGCATCTACATGATGAGTGTCGTGACTCTGCCCCCAAGCTGGCATGATGCTGTGCACTGCACCTGCTGGTGCCACGGCATCACAGCGCTCCTCTGGCGCTGAGTCTAGATGATACAGCACCAAAGGAGCGCTGTAAAGCTGCAGCAGCACCAGCTATGGCACCTTTTTTAAGGCACAAAAAGGACCTAATTTTGCAATTCCTTTTTGTGCTGCGGAAAGGCCAGATCAGGGCCAAAGCGTGCAGTTGCCACAGCCCCAATCTGGCATGGGCTGTCCCTTCAGGGGCAGTCTGCACAGGCCCTTAGAGTCTGTTTCTGAACCCACACATCATCTTGTGTAAGTATTTGTTGTTTTAAACAATTGCACGGGCAACAAGCATTGGGAATCCTCTAGAATGAAGCTCTGTGACTAATATGTATTCCAGAATGGTTAGTGCAGCAGCAGCAACCTCCTTCATGGCCACGTGTCAGGTTTCTACTCTTTCGGGGGGCAGTGTGGCATGCCATGGCTGGGAGAGCAGCGGGAATATCAGCTACTGGGATTCAAGCAGCCTTTTGAATCCCATTGACCATATGAGCCAGCCTGAGCGAATTGGTATTTAGGCAGCCACTTCCTCCATTCGAAGCAGTTCCTGAGGAAGCACCAGCCCTCCTTCCAACCCTCAGATTTCATTTCTATATCTGAATTGTGAATCACTTCTCAGCCTTTTGGCTAAGATCAAGTGTGTGTGTAGATTAATATTCATAGGGCCCTTTCTCAAATTTACTTCTTAGCATGGGCTTAGCATTACTTTTAAAATCTGCCCCCTGCAACAAACGTTATCTTATTTATTTATTTATTTATTTCCCACCTGTTTTCCAAAACTGGGAAGCTTACCGCACAGGCTCCAGGGGCGGGCTGAGAATGGTCCAAAAAGAGCTGGGATGGGAACAGAATGAGTGGGGGATGCATTTTACTGCATGCAGGAAGTCCCTCATTCATTTTGTTCCCCCTCCATTCCATCCCAAATCTGTTCCACAGGAGGGGATTTTGGAGAACGGTTCTGAACAGTTCTTCAAAATCCCCTCCTCTGGAATGGATCTGGGACAGATCTGGAATGGAAAGGAATGAGTGTAGGACTTTTGTGTGTAGTTAAATATCTTCCCCCACTCGCTCCACATTCATTCCATGCCCCTTTTGGACCATTCTGGGACCGTTCTGAGGAGCCCTGTGCGGTAAGCTTCTGGGACTCAGGGCAACCCACAACATTAAAAAACAGTACAATTACAAGTGTACAAAAATGGTACCTTAAAATAGAATTAAATTTTTACAATATGAAAACAAATTACATGTTAAAAGAAAAAAATAGTTAAAAGGATAAAAATGTTAAAATACTTTAAAACAATACAACACCCCAACAAATGCTTTAAAAACTTTGTTTTAAATGCCTGTCTGAACAGGTAGGCCAACAAGAAGAATGCCATTCTGGTCTCCCTGGGAAGGGAGTTCCACAGTCTAGGGGAACCATGGAAAAAGCTCTCTCTAATATTCCCACCAACTATGCTTGTGATGGTGGTGGGCCTGAGAGAAGGGCCACTCCTGAGGATCGTTGTTCATGCAGGGAGATAGGGTCTACCAAATAGCCTGGACGTGAACAATATAGGAATTTATGGGTCATAAACAGCCTAACCATTTACTGGAAGGGTGGAGATAATAGAAGAGATGCACCATGGCTATGTTACTGGTCACTGCAACATTTTAAAAAATTGCTTCAAAAATTTCTTAGTACTGTTTTATTTATTTACCTGGGATCAGAGTGAGCCTTCTGAGAAAAAAAGGGGTAGAAGGTTAAAGCTTCTCCAGATGATCCTTTGACCAAGGATTTGGTTTTGCTTCCTTTCACAAGCAGTAAAGACATAGAAAAATAAAGTGCATTCAGTTGGTGCTTCCAGGAGTCCACTGAGTCCAAGTTTTGAGATTTACAGGTCTCTTGGCAGCCCTGAGCCAGTGCCTATCTAGCTTTACTTTTCCTCCAAGGAGACAATGGAGGAAGACCAAAGCAAAAGAGAAATCCTCACTGTTATCCCAAGGAAAGGACTGAGGAGGACAGATCTATGTGCTAGAGATTTTCCCATCCCTTACTTGTTATAGGCACTGTAGTGTCTTCAACACTATCAACTGGTAGAATTCTGTCTTCCCAGCCACCATTTCATACCAGCATGTGGGTTCCAGAATATATCCAAATATGGATAGTGAATGATGACTGTAGGCTGAGTTTTCTCTGTAGTCAGAATAGCAATGTGTGTAATATCATGAGTGGCATATAGTGAAGGTGGAGCTAGAAGATCATCTAGATATCATGCTGGCTAGCAATTTAGTTTCTTATGTGCATGGATATCACATTTTATTCACTAGAAATTCATCTGCATACAGAATTTGGCCATGGCTTTACTATTTGTCTGATCAGCATGCTTGTTGCTTCTACATACCTGATCCCCCAGAATGCTCATGTATTTATTTATATTTTTATTCAAATATGATAAACTACATTCTCTCATCCTATGTTTTGCAAGGATCTGCCTGAAAAGGTTCAACAGAAAAGTCACCTCACATCAATATTACAGCCCAGAGATTTGACACCGGAGAAGAGGGAACCATGTTCCAATGATAATGGACCTGCAGCTTATTTTTCAGATGTTACAGTGACTTAACAGTTCATTTATTTACCAGTGCTAAGACTTGTTTAAGGCTGCCAAAGAGCCATAGAAACACCTTTTAAAATCCATGAAAAGTATCATTATTTCTCCCTCACTGTCCAAAAATCAAGCTGCAATAGCACAGTTGCAAAGGGTCTCTTGAGATTCCTAAACTAAGAATGTGTTGGGCCTGGAATATTCACTCTCTTTTGTCATTTGAGTCCATAGGTAGTCGAGTGAATAATACATATTTTACCTCATTATCCAAGACTCCAAACTGAAGGTTAGATTTAGGCTAGTTTTGACTGAGCTGTAAGCCTTTTTCCAGGTTGAAGTCATTACTGTCTGGGGATATATATATATATATATATATATGGGAGAAAGAGAAAAAAAAAGAGAAACAAGTGTTATAAATATTTTGCATCACCTGAGGTTATGTCAGATGAGTTATGATACAGAATACTGGCTTTGACATGAGGCATTGCATTAAGTTAAAAATAAAAATCTGTGTGTGTGTGTGTGTGTGTGTGTGCTCACACACACACGTGCGTGCACACTTGCTAAGGAAGGACCCAGAAGAGTTATGTTCCAAAATTGTGGTATGGTTAATTTCATTATTTTTCTGCCTCTTTAATGACCTTTCACATAAAAGGTAGCTGGTGCTCCCTTGCACTTTCACACATGCAGACTTTGGGTCTGTTCAAAACTTTTCACAGTTAATTAGTAATGCATGTATCAAAACACTCATTCTGCCTCTGGGCTTTAGGGGATTGTCCTGTTCCACTGTAACTGATTTATTTTCTAAAGTTGTTTGGCACATCTCCACCAAAAACGAGTCCAAGAAATTTTAGTCTACCATCAGCTGGGAAAGATCAACTTCACATGCTGACATACACAGGTGGCTTTTGGAAGATGGAGGCCTCTGGTTGACACATCAATAGGAATCAGTTAGCACTATTTGAGTCTGCAGTATGTTAAATGCTACCACTCAAAGTTTTAAACTTCTTAGAAGGTAAAAGAAGCCCTTACCTGGTTACCATGCTACATATTGCCTAGCCTACAAACACTGATGTTATGCTCACCATTTATTCTTATCAGAGGAAAGACCACAGCATGTTTTTCCTATAATTTGACATATGATTTCAAGAAGAAAGAATGGAAGGAACAAGCTCTGTTCATGCTTCTGCTGTCAGGGAGAAACCTCTGCATAACCCTAACATTTAGCAAAAAAGAAAGCAGATGTTTAAAATGAGATGCAACAACTATTGTACAAGTAAAATTTTATGATCTTTATTCTGGTACTGACTATATTGGGATCAAGACAGGAAGACTGGTGTGGAATCAGCTTGAAATATTCACAGTATCCTGGTATAGCCTATTGCTGGAGTTACAAAAGAATTAGGTCCTTGGATGCCGCATAAATAGAACTAGTCATACTTACCTCAAAGTATAAATATATGCCAGTTGCCATATATTTCTGGCATTAATGTACTTACCTTATTCCTGAAATAAGACTTTATACTTTCTTCTCTGAGAACTGGGCTTTTCTCTCTCTCTCTCTCTCTCTCTCTCTCTCTCTCTCTCTTTAGTGAAATATGTTGTTTTCCCTTCTCCTTATTTTGATTTTCTGGCAACTTCTGACAATTTCTAGAACTTATAGAGACAAACATACATAATGTATGACAAATCAGATGATGAAAACATGTAACATGTTGTTACTTTAACACAATATTTAATCTATACTGCTGGCCTGTTTTATGTATTTGTCATTATGTATGTTCTGGAAGAATACTTTCCATCTGCCCAAGAAATCCATGCCTCAAAGCATCATCCAGCCAAAATCAAGAAGCCCTTAAGGTGTAAGCTTTTCTTTAGCTCTCATAAGGCCAATTACATTGGTTTTCTCCTACTCTCATCAAAACCTGGGTACATGATGCAGGGTCAAAGCTCCAATTTGAGAGTGGACTGTCTTCATAAGAGAAGACCAGTACCATACTGAATCTGCCCTATCCCTACCTAAATTGGATTTTTAAAACTCATCTTTTGCTCTTGATTTTGCAGAACAATCTGGAACATTCCGGAGCAATGCCAGGTGCTTTTTACACATGCATCCCACTTCTGCTTATCCAAGTCACTCCCTCTGCACTCATAATGAAGCGCCCAGGCATGTGATTGATACTGGGTGCATCATTTCTGATCTTAAAAGGAGTAACTTTTGCCAGCTGCTGTGGTGCTGAGTGGCACAGTGAGACACATGTATAGACAGCCTCCTGGCATTGTGGTGAGGAGGTAACAGGGGGAATCTAGGGCAGCTATGGGGCCAGAACACTCTGCTAGTAGCCTGGAGTATTCATCTTCTGTCAATAGATGTTGTGCTATTTTGTCACAACAGTTGTTTTGTATCTTCCTGATTATCCTCGAATCTGGTCTGAGTGAATCTGACTTCCAGCATGAACTCACGGGCATCAAAAGGAAATCTAAGATCTGATATTAGTCATGGTGCAGTTACACTAGTTCTAGCTATCGCAGACAGCTTCACACAACACTATCATACACACTCAGGGGACTACAGTGGGGGTCTCATTTACCAATCTGCATTCTTAAGGCATATTTGCCATCACAAAATATTTTGCTTCAGTCCAAGGAATCATCAACATTATGAACCATAGCAGGCTATTTGGCAGTAACCTATTACTGTGAGATTAGAACTGACAAGTAATACAGCAAAATGAATTTTACCCAACAGGTAGGTAAGACAGCACAAGCTAGTCTGTGTTCGTTCTTGTGAGCCAAGTTGTATCAACAGAATTAACAACTGACTGAAACTTGACTTTGGGTTTAATTATTTACTCCTGACTTCTGGGCTTGTTTTCAGCTCTCATTTCTGAATTGCTTTTGATCTTTATTCCTGCCTCATACTTGGCTGAATCTCCTGGCTTGTTCATATATTTCAACTTTATCATTGAACTCCCAGCCCATCCTAAAACACTTCCTTTGATTCAAGCCTGTTGTTGTTGTTGTGGCTGCTGCTGTGTACTTTCAAGCCATTTTCATCTTATAGCGACTCTAATGTGAACCTATCATGGACTTTTCTGGGCATGATTTGTCCTCTCTCATAGGGCCTTTAGAACCCCTTAAATGGTGTTTGCCTTTGCCTTTTCTGAGGCTGAGAGAATGTGAATTGCACAAAGTCATCCATTGTGTTCCCATGGTTGAGTGGAGATTTGAACCCTGGTGTCCAGAGTCATAGACCAACACTCAAACCACTACACCATGCTGGCTCACAGGCCAGACGAATACTAATGGAAAAAATAGCTCACTTGAGGTAAAGCAGCAAAGGCTTTTTTTTACCATCCACTCCACCACCACCCCGCAAGACTATAGAGTCCCCCCTAACCTGCCCTTGTGTCCATCACCACAGTTCATGTATGCTTCTGATATATCCACATGCAGGCATTCTACTTTATTAGTATAAAGACTGGTGGTCTAAATAGTTATTTGTGGATGAAATAGTTATTTGATGACTATTCCAGTAATGTCATGGAAGTTCTCCAAAATAAACTGCACAAATAATGCTGGGAAAGAAAAGAATCCAAACTTTGCCCACTTCTGTCATTTTGCTGGACTAAATCAATCCCCCTTCATGTGTTCTTTGTCATGCAGTGGGAAACATTAAAACTGTTAAAAATTCAGATTCCATTGGAGAACTCACCCAACACAGATGAATCAGAGCTTTATTCCTATTCCTACAAAATAAAGCTTGAAAAGACTCTCTCATATCTCCCTCAGAACCCGTTTGGTGTACATGTGTGATTGTGTGTATATGCACATGCACAAATAAAGAATAACTAAAAGTCCTTCAAGTCAAACTAAAATGTAAAATAAGATGTGGGCCAATGTTTTGTGTATAGAACAACTTACACACTTGCTTTGTTTGCACCTTGATTAGTTTATAAAGAAAGCTATTGCCCATTGTAAATCCAGGATTAGACATTTTTACAACAGCATAGGGAAATACTGATAGTCACTGAAAAATAGATGATGTGGTACCTGACCCACCTTCACATAACATTCTCACTGCTTGAAACCCTATCCCTTCCACCACATTTTAATCCACTAGCCACGATTTAATCCACTGAGGGCTGCAACAGACAGCCCTAAAGCCACCCCTTCTGAGGGTGGATTGGAGCCATAATAACTGTATGCCATGGCCCCAATCCGCTTTGAAGGCACCTGAAAAAGGAGCAGCAAAGAGCTGCTCCTTTTCTGGATGGCTAAATGCTGGCTTTTCCTAGCCACCATGATTGGAAGCTGGCTTTAACATGCTCCAGCAGTGTATGACATGTAAACGCCATGCCACCAGAGTGCCCAGAAGCCAGCCTATGTGTGGACGGCTGCTCAGCTTGAAGCTCACTTCTGGTTATCTTGGGGGCATGCATCATCTGTATGCCATGCTCCCAAGATGCCCGGAAGTTGGCTTTACATGCCAGTCTGTTCCAGACTTATGTCTGTCAGCTAGTGCAAAGTCCAATGGAGTGGAACATATCAATTAGATCAATGTGTTGAGTACTTCGTTTGTCCTAGAATCTTGATTACCCCTGCCATAAACATATTCTAGAACAGGGACAGAAAATGTGTATGTTTGCAGGTCTTGTACTACAAGTCCCACAGTCCTTCACAACTGGCAATAGTGGAGAGCAGTGATGGGAGTTGCAGTACAACAATATCTGGAGAACAATCCATTCCTCACCCCACCCTACAATATCATGAAGGCTGGGGTTGTTGAATATGACTACACAGATGGCAACATATGTAAAGGAAGCATGTCTCTAAAGTAATGGCTATGTCATGTATAGCCATTACTTTATAAGTATAAGTATCGATGACGTGGACAAGCTTCTTGGAGCTGTGAAAAAGACGACTTGCTCTCTCGATCCGGGTCCATCTTGGCTGGTCATCCAGGGAGGGGATGCACTGAGGACATTCCTTCAGGATGTGATCAATGCGTCCTCAAGGAAGGCATTGTTCTATCTTCTCTAAAGGAGGCGGCCGTTAAGCTCCTCCTGAAGAAGCCTTCTCTTGATCCCCTGGACAAAAAGAAACTATAAACCAGTATCCTTGCTATCTTTTCTTATCAAGGTGATCGAGAGAGCAGTCGCCTCCCAACTCCAAGACGTCTTGGATGAAACCGATTATCTCAACCCATTCCAAACCAGCTTCAGGGCAGGTTATGGAGTGGAGACCGCCACGGTTGCTCTGACTGATGACCTCCACCTGAGCATCGACAGGGGTAATGTGACTCTGTTGGTGCTCTTGGATCTCTCGGCAGCGTTTGACACCATAGACCATTCTATCCTTTTGGATCGGCTGAGAGAACTGGGGATTGGAGGCACCACTCTTAGGTGGTTCTGATCCTTTCTCTCTGGCAGATCCCAAAGGGTGAGACTCAGGGACGGCTGCTCATCTAAAATTGAGCTTAGCTGTGGCGTCCCTCAGGGCGCCATTCTGTCCCCGATGTTATTCAATTTCTATATGAAGCTGCTTGGAGAGATCATTCGGAGGCATGGAGCTCAGTGTCTTCAGTACACTGATGACACTCAGATATATTTCTCCATAACCAGATCATCTGCTCAGACCTCAGATGGCATCTCCTCTCTGAATGACTGCCTTGTGGCAGTAATGGGTTGGATGAGGGAAAATCGATTGAAACTCAATCCAGACAAAACGGAAGTACTCACAGTTATGGACCCTAAACCAGTTTTGGGAATACAACTTCCAGTCCTAGATGGAGTCACACTCTCCTCTCAGGACTCTGTTCACAGCCTGGAGGTACTCCTCAACCCGTCGCTTCACATGACTAGTCAGGTGAGTGCGACGGTCAGGAGTGCCTGTTATCAGATTCGGCTGATACGCCAGCTGCGCCCTTTTCTGGAGATGAGGGACTTGGAAACTGTGGTTCATGCAGTGGTTACCTCACGTCTGGACTTCTGTAACATGCTCTACATGGGAATACCCTTGTGCTTGATCTGGAAACTGCAGTTGGTTCAAAACATGGCAGCCAGGCTTGTCACTTGTACATCTAGGAGAGAGCACATTACACCAGTGCTTAAATCCCTCCACTGGCTGCCGATTAGTTTCTGGGCACAGTACAAGGTGTTGGTGTTTACCTTTAAAGCCCTACATGGCCCAGGTCCATCCTATCTGAGGGACCGCCTCTTCCCATACGAACCTCCCTGCACACTTCGGTCCTCTGGGAGGAATCTGCTAAAGCCCATGAAGACCAGGCTGGTGCAGACCTCCCAGAGGGCCTTCTCAGCTGTTGCCCCTAAGCTGTGGAACGACCTGCCAGACGAGATGCATCTTATTCCATCCATTGAAGGCTTTTAAAAAGCCCTAAAGACGCATCTCTTCCGGCAGGCCTTCCCAGAAGAAATGTAACACCTACCGGCCCTGAAATGCATTTTTGAGCTTTTTCATCTCTCTTTCCAGCATTACTTCACCCTTATACAGCTAAGGTTTCCAGATTGGAACTTCTGTCGCTGTTTTTATTTTATTTTTTGTTATGCTCATTTATTGATTTTAATGTTGTTGTGATTTAATCCTGTTTTAAGGGAGGGAGTTGGGTGATGGGATGGTATATTTTTATTGCATTTTTTAACCTTGTTGTAACCGTCCCGATTGCTCGTTCAGAGGGGCTGGCTAGAAATAAATTATTATTATTATTATTATTATTATTATTAAAATGCCAATAGGATCAAAACTCTAGAAAATTCTCAGACTGAAATGCTGTTTCTTCCATGTTTGGAGAGAAGTGTGCAGGGAGCCTCTTCATTAGTTATCAGTGCAAGCATAGCCTTTCCCACTTGATTGTGCTTCACTCAAAAGATCCAGCAGCCTGCCCCTTTAGCAACAACAGTATCGTAGATGGGACACTAGATAGAAGCAGCCACTGGGTGCTTCAGGTTGGAAGAACCTTGGTTTTTTGTGAATGGTGTGATGTGTTAATTCTGGTGTATCCGATATATCATTGGCTCATTATGGATAGAGGTGTCAAGCTGTAAAAGGGAAAGTTATGCTGAAGTCCCTCTAAAAGCTGCTCCCTGCGTCCAGAGAAAGACAGGGTAACAGACTGGGTGTGTCAACAGAAACATTAACATCTGGAAGAGGAACTGTTTGAAAAACCACATCCACATCTGGATCAGGATAATGAAGCACTGACAGACCATCAGATCTTTGATTAAAACAATACTTTCAGGTTTTATACTCCACTTGAATCCTGCAGTTTAGTTATGCAACATTACTCGGTTTAACTGTCTCTTTATATTCCTTCATGATCAGACACTTATACTAAGCGGGCATTCCAAGCCCTCTGAGAGACAAAAGGCTGTAGTTTGTTAGGATAATAGACTTGTTACGTTCCATTCAGCTCAACTCCATTGAGCTTCTGGATCTAGAATTGTCATCTGTCGCCAAGATTAATATGCAGTATTTTCCCATCCCAGTCTATGGCTTACATTTCACAAATTAAATGATCACGCTGAAAGTTGGCTTCAGTTTATGAGCTGTAAAAGCTTACAGTAGAAATGGTATTTGAAGGGGGGAAAAAATGTCACGAGTTATCTCCTCTGAAGTTAACTCCCCCCCCCCACCATCCCAGAATCCTTATCATTTGGCACATGATATGCATTCACTTCTTACACAAACACAGATGAAACATCTATGGAATATTTTGTTGTTGTCATTAGAGGCTTACTGAGAGATGGTGAACAGATCGTGCTTGTAATAGAAGCTGTCTCTCCCTAATGGTGGCCTGGATTTACCATACAGCCGAAAACACTTTCTTAGTCCAAAAAACTGACAGACATTGTATGATATAGGGTAATATTTCTTCTTCCTCTCTCTCCATTCTATTTTCCATTTAACCTGCTTCTCTCCATCTCAGAGTAACTTAGTATTATTTTTTTTTTATTTCTATTAGCCAGCACTTGGTATGAAAGCCTGCGTCTCAGGAATGTATAACTATCAAGTATATATATATATATATGAAGACAGATCCTTATGCATTTTTATGTCATCTGATACACCGTGAGCAGTCTAGTGAATAATAAATTTCCATTCATCGTTGCAGCAGACATGCTCATTGTGGTCTTACTTTAAAGAAAAGGATCAAAATAGAAACAAGGGGCAATGGAGTTGATATGAATGTGAAAGTCTTCAAAATCCTTTACATCCTTTACCATTTTATTTAGTACTGAACAGTTCCTTGATCTTCTGGAGTCTTTCACAAGTGACCAGTGTTGAAGATGGGGAGCTTTGCAAGGCACAGAGCCTGGAACCTCCCTTTCTCCTAGGGCTCCAGGGGTTAAATGTAGCTGTAGAAAGAAAATGATATCACCTGCAAAATAACTGAGTAGCAGAAGAAAGAAATAACTGCCCAAACTCACTTTACACAAACCTCATACACTGCTTGACAAGGAGAGTGCCCCCTGTCCACTAACTGTTGCCTTGCCTGCCTACTTGCCTGCCCTCATTCATTCAGCCCATGGCTATGTCTTTGAAATCTTCCACTATAGAAATAATGCGGTTTGGCCCATTTTAAATGCTTTAGCCCCATCCTATGGAATCCTGGGACTTGCAGATTTACAAAGTATTTAGCCTTCTTTGCCAAAGAGTGCTGGTACCTCACAAAACTACAAATCCCTGGATTCTGCAGGACACAGCCATGGCATTTAACATAGTGTCAAAGTGCATCATTTCAACAGTAGATACACCCTCAGGTATGATTTACATGCTCTTGTTGTGGAGAGAGAGAGGAGTAAATGGAATGGAGCCCAAATTTTAAGCAGTGAGCTCCTGTTACTCAAAAAGAGAGAGAGAGAGAGAGAGGAAGCTGATGGCCGTAAAAGAAAAACTGATTGGGAAGATGATATTTTGTGTCCCATCAGTAAAAGCAAAATATATGGTTCACACAATTTAACACAATTTAGATGTCAAAATAAATAGTACTATAGTCTGGGCATACACTAATTCGACCTGCAATTTTATACCAGTTTGTCAGTGAGTAAGCCCCTTTGGGCTCAATGAGATTGACTTCTGACTAGACATGATTAAGATTGCACTGTCATTCATTTACGTAGATAGTTTCTCATTATCTTTCTTAGGCAGAATGACACTGAAAGAAAAACCTGCCTCCATTCAAGTATTTTTTTGAAAGGAAATCCAAACTTGTCTTAAACAAAGCTTGCATATATAAGAAAGAAAAATGAAGGTTTATTTAAAGTCCAAATTTGTGAGATGTTAAAACATAAAGTAATTTATAATATAAGAAGGAACACTTTTTTCCTTGGCTATATTATTAAAATACTGTTTCACTCTGAGTGAACTTTCAATAATTTTAAAGCAGAATTTTACTAAGAGATAGCTAGGCTTCATCTATTTGCATAACTTTTGTTCCAGTTTAAAAGGGAAAAAAACCAAAGGCTTGGAACATGAAATATAAAATGTCATGATTAAGAAGTATCACTATATATATATTTGTTTTCCTGGGGATAATAAGCATAAAAAATAGGCCAGGTATCAGGTCATTTGCAAAAGGGAATTAATCTGGAACATAATGAATCAAAATGCTTTTGTTCAGCCAACTACATAATCAAAGGATAAGGATTCGAACTGAAGGATTTAGTATCTACCATCCCTTGTTATAAATCACAAAATTTCACTCCAGAGTTAGCTAAAGTTAGTTTTAGATTTGGCACTGAAACACAATGGGACAGAGTTTTACAGATAGCTGGGAGCCAGTGATGACATCACGAGAGAAGCCCAAGAGAGAAGCCACCAAGTCACAGACACACTGAGATGTGTATCCTGATCACAATTCTTTGCAGCTGGTTATCACTATAAAAGTACTTTTAAAAGAATCAGAATACAAAGTGTCCCCCAGTTCCCCAGTACTTTGATGTTTTGTAAGATTCAATATCTTAGAGCTCTTCTGTTCTAGAATGAAAGTGTTTTAGGTTTTTTTAGACGTTCTGCTTGACTTCAAGGTATCTTGTATCTTTTTTTCCCCCTTTTTTAAAAAAAATAGTGGGCTCTTGACAATGAAATTAACTCCTGTGATCATGTATGCAAAAAGAAAAAAAATTCAAAACTGGGTGCCCAAGGTTAAGCGCTTGAATTGGTATGTACAGGATATGGCCTTTGGGACTTGAACAGTGGCCAGATTTTCAAAGAAGCTGAGCAGCTGCAATTCCCATGAATTTACTGTAGAACTGAAATCAATGGAAGCTGTGGGTGACCATCCTATTTATCTCCACTGCAGGAAACATTCCTTTTATATTCTATAATGGATAAAATGTGTAGTTTTGCACATTAGTCTGCACTTTTAAAGCCTGAAGCAGCCATCTTGAAGTCAAGTTCTGAAGATACAATATTTGGAAAGCTGAAATTAAAACTCTGTGCCAAACCTGAGTGAGATGGCACTGGGCTGAAATTAAGGGCTCAGAAAGTAACAGCCAAACAATAGGATTACTGAAATTGTACTCTCAGATGTTTTTATACTACTAGACTAGAAGTGGTCACACAGCAGAGTTTTGAAGACATTTTTTCTTCTTTCTGTCTTACAAGACTTAGATTTCATTCCAACTCATTTCTATCCTATTCCTACTACCCTTGCTACATAATAAAGGATTCTTAATGCTATTGTTCCACTTTAATTATTATGGTTGCATCCTATGGAATCCTAGGGTTTGCAGTTTTTTGTGGCCCTGATGCTTTTTGGCTGACAGTTGTAAATGCATCTCCCTAAAAAGCCAATCCCAGGATTACATGGGATGTTGCCACAGCAGTTTAAGTGGGATATAGCACTATAACTGTGTGGTCTAAAAGGATGGTATCATTTTTATTTGACATGAAGTCTCTAACCCATGAATGTGCTAGAGAAAATGATTTCAATATATGAAGCAGAAGAGTAAATGACTGTTGGATGGTCCCTTCCACAGATGGTAAAAAGAATTGTTATCATCATAATCCTGCCTTTCTCCTACCTACTGCTTTATCACAATAGGAGTCAAACAGGATTTAAACAAGAGTTAAACGAGAGTTAAACAGGAAATGCCCTATGTTTATCATAGGACATTTCCTGTTTAACTCTTGTTTAACTCTCGTTTAAATCCTGTTTGCCCCCTAGTGTGATAAAGCAGCTAGTCTGGAACTCAAAGCGCTTTACAAAAAGTTTTAAAAAACACATGATTAAAATTCAAAACCAGGTTAAACCAAAATATTTAAAATCAGTTTAAAACATATATCATTACCCACACCCACACACACAGGACAAGGAAACGGACAGAGAGGAAGAAACCAAGCCTGAAGATGGCTGCTGATTTCATGACCCTAGGGGTGACTTATAACCCCATAGCCTATTCTTAGGACTGCTTCACCCAAAACTATAAGTTTTTCACATTGTTTCTGTGTTCATTTTACAAGAAACATTGAAAAAGATATTCAAACATTTCCTTTAATGCTTCTACATTTCATTAAAAGTCACAGTTAGTTTGGAACTCTACCGGGATGTTCATATTCATGTTTGGTGGACCATTTACTTGGGTATTACATATTTGTGTTCCCTAAGGGAAGCAACAGCAAAGACTGGAGAGCCCCTGAGATAAATAATTTTGTTCATCAAAAAACAAACAAACAAACAAAAACATGAAAGTTAGCAAGAAGTCTGTGCACTCAGGGTCAAACTAGACATTGTGTGGAATGTGTATTTCCTGAAATAAACCAATTTTCCTCCCACAACAAGGATTTCTTCAGTAATCGGATGTATAGTTTAAGCCCATGCTTATTTTCCAATGACCAGCCACAAAAGAAATCACGCTAGGTGCAAAATATAGTGGTGATTGTGTGAAGTCTTTTGCCATGTGAGGTTTTTCATCACTTGAGAGGACACAAGTTCCAAAAAACATGGTAAATTTATTGTCTAATTTAATCCCTTCAGTGTCCTTTGCTGCTTTATTATTTCAAATTTCCACACCCCTGACTCATTGCTATCTAAAACTAGTTTCAGAACACGGGGGATGGGTGGCGGAGGCAAGAGAACACATGAGGATTGCAACATATCTTGAAACACATCTGGGGCATGGGTGAGCATTGCAGTTTCAAATTTCAGTTGAGCATTTAGAAATAGAGGGGCAGTACAGATGGGCGGCATCTGTGCTGCAGCATCGGCCCTAATATTGGTACAAATGGCCCATCTGTACTGGGCCGAAGTTTAGGCAGTCAAAGAAAAAGCATCAGCATGCTGCACCACAGACGCACTGTCCAAAAGGAGCTGCTCTAGCCAGCTCCTTTTTCAAGGCATCATATGGGATGTGATGCAGCCCTATGACAACTTTTCTGCCCAGAGGCGTGTAGGTGCTCAGGTGCCCTTACATGATGAGGCTGTGCCCCGTATGGGTGGGGCCACAGCCATGTGACGTAAATGTGGCAATATTAGGATGCTACACCTTATCAAGCCCTAATATTGGTGCAAACAGCCCATCTGTACAGGGCCAAAGTTTAGACAGTCAAAGAAAAAGGTGGGTGAAAGTTAGAAAGGGAAACACAACAAACATTAGATTTAAAAAAAATCCTGTCTCATTCTGTGCAGTGCTGGAAATTTTCATTTGGGTGGCAGAATTCTTATTTGGAGGGGCAATGCTTTCATTTTGCCCCCCTCCTGCTGCTATCATAAGCTATCATAAGCAAGGCACCAACAAAGGAATCAAAACATATGGCTATTTCATTTTTTTAAAAAAGCTAGGGGCGTGTTTAGTTGTTGAAGTTCAAGAAGACATATGAAATTGGAGTGGAAGGGAGAGCCTTGTAGCTTGTGACCATCTCCTTGATATTTGGTTTATTTATCACAAATTCCCCTTCCAAAATACATAGTTCCTTCCTACCATTCACACTGAAAAGCCATCCCTATTTCTGGAAGTGTTTGTTTTTGCAAGGGCAGTAGTAGTGACACCTGAATTTCCAAACACCCCTCAGTCACTGATGACATTGGGGAACTAAAACTCCCAGAGGTGATGCCTGGACAACAGACAGGGCCCACCAAGAAAACTTGTAAATAAATAGAAAGCCAATTCCGAATCAAGTGAAGGAAACTTTACTTGCTGTTAAAAATGCCTCCAAGTTGACTTCCTTCTATACAGATATAGAAAGTGTTCTGTGTTGCATTACTGTAAATATTGAGAGAAGTTTTGATTAGGTTATGATTTAAGTGACAAGTAACTTTCAGAAACGCATCACTGTTAACCTGAAACAAAAAGCGATGAACATATGCCCATTTGTATAAACAAAGGATTACAAAATGGAGAGGGAAAATATTTCTGGATTTGGTTTTTTTCCATGGATTACATTCTTGGGGTTCAGCATGGGTTTTAAACAAGATTTTCTGGTCCTCATTCAATAAAATTTTAAAGAAGAGTGTTAGCAGTCAGCAAGCCAATTCAAACTTTTACTTCCTTCTCAGAAGCAAGACTGAGGAATGTTTAACTTCTCTGGTTCAAATTCTTTATTAAAGGGGAAAAGTTTGGGTTGGCAGAGAAATTGCTGTTACAAGCTGCTAGTGCATCAACATCATATGCCTGATGTATTTATTAAAGACCTTGATATATTGCCAGCCACTGTGGTATATAGAAGTTTGAGGAAACTACTGGGATTCAGCATTTGTTGCCCTTCCGTGGGCTTCAATTAAGGAAATGTGTACTAACACATTCAGAGTCATGGCAAGAAGGGAGTGAGAATAAATTGACAAGGTGCTGGAGGAGTCATTGTAAAAATGAGTGAGATGTAATAGGAGAGGCCACAGTACTTTTGGGTGACATGACTGGCACATGGTCCTGAAGAAGCTGGCTCTGTTACTCAACACAAACCTCTGCTGCTTTTGTTCACAAGTGAAATAATTGCGTGCAGTTATTAGAGCACTTAGCCCCCTTAAAAATTATAGCACCAGGGTCCCGAAGTTACAGTATGGCATTTCAGCTATAAGTGCTTTCACATTTAATCTCAGACACTCTGAATTCCTTCCCCCCTAAAAGCTGGCAGGCAAAGTTTGGCTATGTCCATTTTATTCCACTAATGATTTGAAATTAGTTATGGTGAGGTTGGCGAGAATTGATTCTGAGCTGGCTTTCATCACTGAGTCAAAGAAACTAGCTCTCATTATAAAAGAGTGATTATATATATATATATTTAAAAAATGCTGTCATTTATTCTAACAGATTATTGATCTTAATATATTGAAACAAAAGAAACCATTCAACTTTTGGAAAAGTTTTGTTTATATTGGGAAAGTGGTTTTCTTTAGAATGAAATATTGTCTACAGCTGCAAGCAATCCTGGAATATTCAGTCTGAAATTGGAAAAGGAGACATACTTCACACTTCTTCCCAAATAGATATGGCCTATGTAAAATAATGAATATCTAATAAAAAGTATTATTATTGAGATTAAATATTAAATACAATAACATTAAATACAATAGAAATCAAAGATATAGCTGTTTTATGCTGTAGAATCAGTATGTAGAGAGTTCTTGTGGCACCTGAGACTAAATGAAAGAATGAAGTTGGCAGCATGAGCTTTCGTAGACTTAAGTCTACTTCCTCAGATGCATTTGAGGCTTAAGCCAACGAAAGCTCATGCTGCCAACTTCTTTCTTTCAGTTAGTCTCAAAAGTGCTACAAGATCTTTCTTCTATTAATATGTCAGACATTGTTACCACCAAGACTTAGATAGTGCTGGAAAGAGGAGATCCTAGTCTAGGAAATGCCTATGAAAATATTTTACTCTCTGAACATGGATTAGGTAAAAGGACCATCACCACCACCATGACCAAGTATGAGACTTAATAGTACTTCCCCCCACCCTCAGGTGAAATGGGAATGATATCCAAGAACTGTATAATCCAAAGGATGGAAGCTTTTTCCAAAATATTTATAGCATTTTCCTATTAAATCCAATTGTGTTACTAGAATTGGCATCACCTGGTGCAGTTATTCATGGTGTCACTCCCATTGATGTCCTCCCATACTACACTGTATAGAATAATTAGTAATGTTTTTTGTCCTAACATTACTCATAAATCATAATTTTCATATATCACCGAATTTAAGGGCAATCATTGTGACATTAAAAAACCTAGAAAAATTAAAATTTTACCTTTAAATTATAATTCACACAGCCTAAATGTATTTAAATATACATAGTTTCATGTGGTTAAAGTGAAATTTTGGTAAGATGTGTGGGATTTTTTTAAAAAATAAAATTTTAAAAGAATACTTTTAAAATATTTAAATTCCAATTTTACAATTTTATTATTTTAATTTTTTAAAAAAACTGAGGCCACTCCTTTTTGATGATGATGATGATGATGATGATGATGATGATGATGATTTGTATTTCCCGCCTCTCTCTTTGGATCGAGGTGGGATTCCAACAAGTAAAAACTACAGTAAAATTTCACATAAAAACGCAATACTTCAAAACATATAATTTAAACTCTAAAATCTGTTAACATTAATCCAATCCTCTATCATCAATCTAATTTACTGCTGTCACTTCCTAGTCAATCACAACAATCATAACAGGTTAGATGGATAGGCCCACTGGAAGAGATCCATCTTAATTGCTTTTTTGAAAGCATCTAAGGTGGTAATAAGATGGATCTCTTCCGGCAAGTCGTTCCAAAGTTTCAGAGCCATAGCAGAGAATGCTCTGTTAGGTGTTGACATCAGTCTTGTATGAATGACTTCTAATAAGTTCTTCCCTGATGTTTGGAGGGTGCGAGGTGGATTGTGTAGGAAGAGGCGTTCCTTCAAGTAACTCGGGCCCAAGCCATATAGGGCTTTCAAGGTAACGACCAACACTTTGTATTGTGCCTGGAATCTGATTGGTAGCCAGTGTAAAGATTTTAATATCCTCCCATTGAGATTCACCCCATTCACACCATCTGTTCTGCTGAGCTCCGGCATTTTAAAGAGACGCAGGTGAATGCCACAACCTGTTTCTGCCCAAAGATACATGTCTGGGGAGCAGTGGTGTCACCTTCCCTTAGGGTATCACCATACCTCCCTGCACCCCTCTCTAATGACACCCCTGATTAAAGCTACATTTGCAGATATGCAAATCCAAGTTGATGTACAACTATTAGGGGCTTTTCCTGAGATGAAATTCCTTTCCTAGGGTGTATCCACACTGCAGGGAGGGGGAGAAGTTTGACGCCACTTTTATAGAGTTTGTAGTTTGATGACACACTAGGCCTCTTTGACAGATCAGGCAGAGTACCTTGCCAAACTACAAATCCCAGGATTCAATAAGATGGAGCCATGACAGTGAAAGTGGTGCTCAACTGCTTCATTTCTGCAGTGTGGAAGAGCTATAGCTCACATAGCAGGGAGTGGAGTTCTTCATTACAAGTAATGTAACCCTGGACCATCTCTTTCGCCAACAGCACCACAGAGGCAAGACTCTGATGTGGCAATTATACTTCTGGATTGCTGCCCTTCTGCACTTCATCTTTTTTAGTGAGGGTAGTGCCCACAGACATCTTTGCATAACAACTACAGGACAGGGTCTAGAGGGGAATGTAATTGTGCTTAGTCCAACCTTCTCCCCTTTCCACATTGTGTGATTCATCCCTCACTGGGATTGCACTGTTAGGAATCACTGGATTATATTTAACATCATCAGGGAATGGAGCCGGGAACACCCAGGGAGCAGGTATTGTGGTTGTGTGGGGGCAGGGAAGGTATGGTGGCAACAGAGTGAACAAATGTTACCAAAAAAGAAGGAATCGATGTTTGGTATCTATCCCTTCTTCACTTCACTCTGTTTCCCAGGATAAGCTGGAGAGCATACCAACCGTTCCACAATCCCTTAATCTGCTCCTTTCAGGGTCAGAAAGACCCTTTGCCATATGATCCATCTCTACAGCTCACAACACATCAAAGGAGTGCATTTTAATTTAATTTTAATTTGTAAACTCAATCTGATCATTAATAGCTATGTGAGACCTAAAGCTATAACTCTCTGCTTATTGATTATCTCCCTATTCACCTTAGTGTCACAACCTTCTTTTTTATTTTTTTATTTAAGTTTTTTTGTACATCCAAACAAAAAAAAAACAAAAAAAAGGTTTTTAAAGAAAAATAAACAATGCCAAGCAAAAACAAATTTTAATTTAAAATTTTGAAATTTGCATCTTTTGGTTTTTGCTAAATTAATGATTTTTTTAACTATATAAAATATACTGAATACCATTGCAAGTTCACTGTTAAGAAAGTGTTGAATGTTGCTTTTCCATGCCAGCTTTGGCATGTCAGATACTGTCAAATTTGTAGTGTTGTGTGCCTGATACTATTCACTGTTGAACAGCTAGTGCAGGTCAGCTCTCAAATATTATCAAATATGAACTGCTGCATGTCAGAAATCATTGAAGGTTCACTGCTAACTGAATTCAGCAGTTAAATGTGGCCATGTATACACTGCTGCATCTCAGATACTGCCTGAAATGGACTGCTGAAATGGTAACTGTCAAATATTAATTGTTCATTTTTTGTTTATAACATTTGATTCACCACCAAACCATCCAACCAACCATTTGCTGTAGCTTCCAAAATACAATAAATAAATAAAGCAATGAACATAAAACAAATAAAAATCCATATAAATTAACTAGCTAATGACATTACAGGTTGAGTCTCCCTTATGTGGAATTCTGAAATCTCACATACTCCAAAATACAAAATTGTCCACAATAGTGCCTGAGATAGCAATGCCTTTGCTTTCTGATGGATCAATGTACACAAATTTTGTTTCATACACAGAATTAATTTAAAAATAATGTGTATAAAACTACCTCCAGGCTGTAAGTATATATGTAACATAAATGAATTTCATCTTTAGACTTGGGTCCCATCTTGGAGATATCTCATATATATATATGCACATATTCCAAAATAATAATAACAATAATTCTGAAATCCGAAACACTTCTGGTCCCATCTCGGATGAGGGAAATTCAACCTGTATCTTGAAGTGAGAAGCCAAAAACAAAAAAAAGGTATTTTAAAATAAAGGTAGACAATCTTGTGTCCTCAAAACATTTTCCTACAGCATCCATATGCTTCAGTCAACATGGTTAATGATCAGGAACTGTAGTCCAAAATAACTGGAGAACACTAAATGATAGAAGAGAGCTGGCCACATAGTCCTCCCTAGTAGGGAGTTTCTAAAGGAGAGTACCACCATCAAGAAAGTTATAGATCAAGTAGACTTTGGCATTACAACCAGTGAGAGGTACCGCCTAAGTAGTACCCAAGGTATTGGGGATGACTTAACATGTGATACAAGAAATGTCTCTAAATGTTTCAGACTAATTACGATTTTGAAAAGATACAAATGAGCCTTTTGAAATGATCTTGAAAATTAATTGCTAAGCAATGTAGTGCTTTAAGAAGCATGCTAGCTTCCAATAGAATCAACCATAGATTGCTGTTAAGTGTTGAGCCACAGATGTTATTGAGGAACATTAAATACCTGCCAAATATTTGCACAGCCAAGGTTAATTGGCAAATTTTCATCAAAAATGAACAAAGAATATTTTTGAAGGGATTGGAAGGAATATCATGAAGAGGCATTCCTTTCTGGTTTCTGTTCTAACATGTCAGAATTGTTTCCAGATGTCCTCCAGTATGAAAAAATATAAGGAAATATTTACTCCTCCACAATCCTGATAAACATATCTTTGTATAAAAGAGATTTAACATCGATTGATCTGACTGTGAAAGCCATATTGATATAGAAGATGCATGTTCACACCAGTTGTCCCATATTTCCATCACTTAGAATGATTAGCAAAATATATAAGATATCCCGTAACTGAATTTCAGTGGCCCAATAAGAATTATCTTGTTGTTTGTATCTTAAAAGCGTTAATTCAGCATTGAGCTGTGGTAGGTCCCCTAGTTTCTCCATGCTAAACCTAGGGCAACATATTTTAAATATGGGGGACAAATATGGGGTTCAGAATATAATGTTTTAATGTACAACAAAGTACTATTACAGTATGATTTTGTAGACAAAGTTGGCCACAGATATGATACAGTATCTTGTGTGATGTACAGTTAGCCCTTTTATTATTGGGGGGGGGGGGGTAATCCATTCTGGATCCCCAGCTTAAGGGAAATTCCACGTATGCTTGCACCACTTGGGGAGCATGCTGCGGCATTCGCACCAAATATTTAATTGTCACACGGCTTCACTGAAGCTGTGTATGGTGCGCCTGTATACAGTGTGGGTGCACTGTAATAACATGCACATCTAACTTCTCAACAAAACCAAGTAATTAAAAAATGAATAGGTTTCATGATTTGTGTTCATGTGTATTTGCTTAACCATACTATTTTTTATCTATGAAGCTGCCTTGATCTATCAAGGCCAAAGCATCAAACATGAAGGCCTGCATGAGTAAGAGGAAACCTGCAAAGATTGAGTTTTGTGTATTAAACAGAACCCTACAAGTTTTTGCATTATGATCAAAATATTTATCAGTAAATTTACTTCAAGGGATGACTCCTCTGACTGCAAAAATAGAACATATGGATTTCCCCAGATATGTGTCTAGAAAATTTATCTTTACGTGAAAATCTCTCAGCTTTGTTTGGAAGACCACCATTGCATTAGAGATTTGCAACAGATGTCATGAGCTAGTTTACCAGTTACTGAGATCTCTGAGAGAAATGACTATAGTGGCCCCTTCACATTCACTGGGATTAGGGGCACAGGACCCACATGAAAGTAGGAAAACCACCAATAAAAAAAAAAACATTTTTAAAAACCTAACAGAACACTTCTCTAGGAATCTCTAGGTCCTCCAGTGCAACTCTGTGTTGAACATCAGCCAGAAGTTGACAATAGAATCCCACTGGTAGACTTACAAATGTCTAGAGAAATGTTTTCTCTGGGAATGTCTAAGTCCACCAGTGTGACTCTATGCTCAACTTCCAGTAGAGTCATGCTGGCGGACCTAGAGATTCCTAGAGATAATATATCAATTAAATCCATGAATAATCAAATCCACAAAAGTCAAAGCTGCAAATGTGGAGGGCACTTGGGTTACTTCCAGATGCTGAATCACTGTATTCCATTCCTGCATGCAGTCTCCAATGATGGCAGCAGTGCTACACTCAAATTTACGAAGTCAGCAAAAAGTGTAGATGTTTCAATCAGTCTGCTTTGTGTTGCCATTATGTAAATACAGCACTGAACAAGGGGCATTTGACTTTGGCTGCATTTTGAAAATACAGGAATCCACCTATTTAGTAACAATTGCTTGCTAAATCTTATTTCATGCAATACTAGGCATTGAAGGTATTATCCCAAAATGAAAAAGTGTACCTGCACACAACAGCTTGTTCAATTTCTAGAGCTAACCGCTTAGCCGTAACATTTGTGCATTAGCTAAATAACATCTCAAGGGGAGCTGGAGATACAGCCTTGATGTCTACTGATTGTACATGTGTGAGTTTGCGCTCTCAAAGGATGGTCCTTAAAACACTCCCTGCTGGAAGCTTTTGTGCATATTGTAAAAAGACCGTTGCTAAGTGCCAATTGAGCCAGTACTGTGTACTTGCCTCTTTTTTTAAAAAAGATGATTTCATACCACTTGATTATGTTAAATAGGAATGTTTGAAATTTAGACTGAATTACATCAAAATCTCACTGTAGCAGCTATTCTTTCCCATACATAAGCTCAGTCCTTTCTGGTGGATGCTTTTATGTATAAATGTGACAAGGATTTGTTTGGTAGTGAGAGAAGGCAGAAATCAGAGAAGGCAAGTGTATTCCTTCCCCAAAAAACACACATTAAAAACAGAAAAACACACAAGTTGGAAACTTCAGCTAGTCCAAAGAGCAGCAACCAGATTACTAAAATGTACTGGGTATAGGGAGCACACAACTCCCTTGTTGCAAGAGTTCCACTGGGTGTCAGTCTGTTTATGACCTTTAAATCCCTACATGGTTCAGGTCCATATTATTTGAAGGACCGTATTCTTCCTTTAAAACTAGTCTGTGCTCTGAGATCTGCTAGGACGTCTTTCTCTCTGTCCCACCACCCTCACAGGTACATCTGGTGGGAACACAGGAGAGGGCCTTCTCGGTGGATGCCCCCAGGCTCTGGAGCTACCTTCCCAGAGAAGTTAGACTGGCATCTTCCCTACTTTCTTTTCACATACAAGCACGGACTTTTCTATTCTAACAGGCCTTTGAGGAGTGATTATATACACACCCATTTTACACACTGTGCTGGATATTGCTAATTGTTCTGCTGGTGTGTGTATGTGTATTTTAATGAGAGATGTTTTAACCTGGTTTTAAGTTCTTCTGATTGTTGAATGGTGTTTTTTATTATCTTGTGAATTTTTAGCAACATTGTTTTAATCATTGTAAGTTGTTATAAGTCCAAGTCTGGGATAAAAGCAGGCTAGAAATAAACATGATGATGGTGGTGGTAACAACAACAACAACAACAACAACAACAACAACTTATTTTCCAAACACCCAATAAATCACAAACAAATCACCATACAAAAATGTGCCCGGGGACACATACACACCCTGTCACTTATACCTCTCCAGTTCTGGGAAGGCTACTCAATACCCTCAACCTTTCTCTTTGTGTACCATATGATTGCATCACTAACTGGTGTGGGGTGTTTGGACCACATCAGGTGACACCCCAAGAGGGGATGGTACCACTGTTCCCCAAACATTTGTTTTTTGGGCAAAATGGGTTTTAGCATTCACCTGCATCCCTTTAAATTGCTGAAGAGATGGGACAAGGCTCAGTGTGAGGAGAAAAGGGAGTCCTCAGGGTTTTTTTAAAAAAACAAAACTAAACTAATTTTAAAAATTATTTTAAAATATTCTTTAAAAACATCAAAACTTACCAAATTTTCATTTTAACCACATGAAACTACACACATATAAATACATTTAGGCTGTGAGTATGACATTTTAATTTAGAAGTATTATTTTAATTTTGTTATTTATTTTATGCCACAACTATTACCATTACATTCGGTGACATATGGAAATTACTATTTATGAGCAGTATTCATACAAAAAACATTACTGAGGATTTTGTGTGGTGTGGTATGGGAGGAAGTTAATGAGGGGATGATGGCATGAATTCTTGGATTGGATGTTGCCAACCCTAGTGACACCACCGAAGGTAGACAAGAGGGCACAACTCCATCCCTTAATAAGAAATCATTCTTGCAGTGTATCTCAGTACTCTTCAAAGCCAAAATGGGAGGTATAAGCAGGTCCAGCATTGTAAAACAATTGAGAAAAGGGTCTTAAAATCGACATATGAACAAAATGAAGAAGGAGAAGGACTTTCAGTTCAATGACATTACAATTACCATGGGGAATTGCAAATATCTATGAGGATATTTGTACATTATGTTAATTAATTAGAAACATAATTGTGGCCACTTGTTAGTCTTAGCACAACCTTTTCTTAGGGAATGAGAACTGATTCTTTCCCCCATAAACACACACACACGTACACCATACAGTCATCAGTGAACTGCACTCATGCTATTAACTGCTTGGTCCCGGTAGTCTATAACTTTCTTCTAACACTTGCCAAACAGATATCCTGGGAAGGATTTTTTTTAAAGCACAAAAAAAAAAAAAAATGGATTAACCATTCCATTGCTTGTTTCCATGTTCCAGCCACCTGAGTAAGTGGCCTTCATTACATCTTCCTTCAATGAATTCTATATATACTTTCTATATATTTGCATTATGTGAAAACAGATGTATCCATGCTCATTCTAGCTTTCTGAATGAGAAAGAGGAAACACATTTGTTACCTTTTGACACTGTCCATAGTTATGTACAATCATGAATTGCACAAGATTTTAGACATGGTTACTGAATGCAATGATCATCCCACATTTGAGACCATTTCCTACATCTAGTACCAAACTACCCATGCATAGAAATTTGTTATGGTATTAGTTGGTTTGTTTTGAAGTGACTGAATATTGTTCTCTAGAAGCATGTGAAAAAAAATAAGCAGAGAAAATCCTTCTCTGTTTAAGTGATGTATTGGAAAATTGGAAATTTTTTGGCTTAGGAATACATTAACTTTTTATAATTACCAAAAGAAAATATAAAGGTATTTAGGTTAGAATTTATAACGGAGCAATCCAGTTCATAGTAAGTACCAACGAATCTGCACAATCCTATTTGAATGACTAGAACACATAGAACACTGCCACTTTTTGGACTGTATCCTATTTCATTTATACTAAAGATACATGGGACTAAAGGCATGGTGTATAAGAAATCATAATAACTGAGTGATGAAAGAAATATGTATAATACTATTGTACTTTAATGTAATACTCATACACGGAAATATTTAAAAACGTGTAGATTTAAAATAATAAAGAAAATCCTTTTTTACATTTTGCTTTGAATTTTTATGCTGAATTTTATTGAAGCACACTTTTAAAAATCAGTCATTTTAGTATCCATTTTTATCAAATTATAATCCTTTATCACTTAATAATAGAGGAGCAGAAGCTTTTTAAGCACATAACAACTGTGACATTTTGATGGAATTTAGTTGGAGTAATAATTTTATCAAATCATATATTTCTTTTCTTTTTCTCCCCCCTGAAAAAAACGTTTATTAAAACATTACCTACAATACTGAGCTAAGGAATAGTAAAGAAAATGTCATTTTAAAAACATCTGTCCCACCCCTGCTTAAAAACTCAAGTCAATCACAGCACGCTGCAATAAGTTCTGGCATGCTTTTAGAAATATGATGATTCCATATAAACATTAGTAGACTCAGTTTGGAAAATAAAATTCCAAGGCAACCATCTTCCATTTACTCCTATGCAGTCCCTATTACTACTCCATCACTTTTCAGTTTTTAAAATACTTTAGATTTTTTCCTAGATTTGTCTTTGAAACAGTCAGGTGGGTAGGGTATTGGGGTCAGTGCACAATTATATTTCCATTTCACCCCAGTAGGCTCCTAATGGAATAAAAAGAACTAACTGGCCTTCCCAACTTTGAGGAACATTCTTTTCCCTCTATATGTGCCAGACTCAGCAAATAAAATGCCTTGTACAAGAACAATCTTGGGGAAACAGCTTAAGATGAAAAACAACAACACTGCAGTAAATATATAAGCTGGCAACCTCTTCAGTAATTATGATATCATAAGCCTGATGATATCAAATGCCTGGTACCCTGCTCTTACCATAAGAAGAACAATCTTGGAAAAACTGCTCAGTACCAAAGAACACAGTACAGTAAATAAATAAGGTGGTAATACGTTCAGTAATTATGGTGTCGTAAGCCTGACTTACATCATAATGATTCCAGTTCATATTTATGGTCATTGTACAATTTCAATGATCAAATGTGTCCTGCAAATCCTTCCTTTGATTCCTCTGAGGCCCTCCATACCATAACCCTTTATGAGGAGCTGAAGAGTGGGATGGTGAGTAGTGATATGCCCAACCTTCTCGCAGCACACCGATATATGATCTTGACAGGACACTTCAGTTGCCTATCTTGCTGTGCTCCATTACAGCACAGGGCTGGAAATGTCATTACCACCCTGCTCTCCAACACCTTGGAAATGACTGTGGGAGAGAGGCTGCAAGGCTGGTATTTTTAAGGCTGGCATTGGGGAGATGTTGTAGCTCCAGCTCTGTTGCAAAATCTCAGCCATAGTGTTTATCTGACACCCCCCCCCCCCACACACACACACCTCTTTAAAATTTGCAGTTAAGTGTATGTAGTCCCGATAAAAGTGTAGGCGGTATTTAATTCTTCCTCTGACAGATGCTTCCCTGGTTTGATCCCACACTCAATCATCCCTCAGTACCAATGCAATACCCACACTACTGCTTTTCAGATCTCAAATAGCTATAGGCTCAAGCAGTAGTTTGCTAGATATATTATCCAAAGCAGTCCATGGCAAATATTTTGGTTAAAAGCCTTAGAAAATGAAGGGCATCATCATAATGTAGGCCATCTACTTATTCACGCAGTCAAGCAGACAAAGACCTTCCTAAGTCTTGTTTCAAAATATTCTGTGAGATGCAGAAGTCATTAATAATAAGGATCATATTGGCAAGGAGAGCTTGTGCAAGCTATGAACCCCAAGAGCTCTTGCCTCTCAGGCAAAGCATATATCTAGGCCAACTAGCCAAATGCATCTCTGCATGCAACAGTGAGCATCCACACATTAGCTAATGCTAGATGTACCTTTGGATGTGCTGAAAGAAACACCACTGCTCTTTCTAGACACCAAAAACATTTTCCCTGTTACATCCTGCAATTCCTCATATGATAAGATGGAAGAGCCTGGGAGCAGCCTGGAAAAGTCTGAAAAGGTGCTTTTAGTTTCTGAAAACCCACTGATGTATATTTGGAACATTGTCTAGGTTACATACCCTTTAGCTGAATTTCAAGATATGATCACCATAGTAATTTTAGGCCTCATTCATACTGAGTTTGTATTGCTGCTTGCAGATAGTAAAATAATATATTTCAAATAAATTTCTATTTTGACATTTTATTACATTTAAACTTTCTGTTAAGGACCCTTGCTATTTAGGACTTGTTCAATCTGCTAAACTGTGTTTTTAACAGCACTTGTTTGTCATATAATGTAACAACAACCTACTGATGTCACTTAGGCTAAGTAATAGTGACTTGCCCAAGGCCATCAATTGAGCATCAAGTCTGGGAAGAGATTAACCTGGATCACATTCATAGTCTAGTACACTTAGTATTTTTTCTATACTGGCTCTGGTATAAAATTAGGGTGTTATTCTCACAGACAGAAGCAACTTTTGTCTGTGTGGAAACAATAGCATTGTTTGTAGAATGGGCCCTTGGTATCCTTTGGGGTTTGGTTCCAGGACCTCTGTGGATACCCAAATCCATGGATATCAATGCATTAAATACAATGGCATAATAAAATGTCACCATTTATATCAAATGGCAAAATCAATGTTTCTTATTGGAATTTATATACTGTATTTTTGGAATATTTTCAAGCCATGGGTGGTTGTTGAATCCATGGATTAAAAAAATGTGGTTATGGAGGACTGACTGTACATATAACCTAATGGCGGCCTGCTTACAAAAAAGATTTAAGTTTATAGAATTACTTTTCAGTCTGATTTCTTTCCTTTGTATTATTTTCATGGGGTAAATAAAAATAAAGTAATGGATAAGTAAAAGTATATAGTTCTCTTTAAAGAACAGGACTGTGCATTAGGCTTTAATGCCTTACAACACGCCCAGTAAAAACAGTTATTTGCCCTTCGTCAAAGGAGGCAAAAGAAGGCTACTTTCTCCTGTAGAAGTATTAGTAAGTGTGTAATTTTGTGGCTGTTTCCCTTTCATCTGATATAACAATGCTCTCACTGGGACAGATGGTTTACATATTTTGTCATGGCAGAGATAATCAAGAAATGTTTGTTCCAGAAGTCCTTAGCTACCTGCAACAAAGTGGGAAGCACAGGCAAAGTCACTGGTTTAGCAGCACCAGGCTGGGTCTGATAAAACTTTGAATCACTGGTGGAAACAGCAGGACTTTTTTCTTTCTTAATGCAACAACAACAACAACAACAGTTTATTTATACCCCACTTTTCAGCCAAAAGGTTATCAGAGCATCTTACAAATTGTTAATTAGACATTATACCCACCATTCTGTCAAACTTTCCTGCAAGAAGGTACACTAGAATAAGTGCTGACGGTTGACATTTTATAAAATGCCTAATCATACAAATCAAGATATGTACCCCTGGTATTAAAACTAAATTCAGATAAAGATGAAAGTTGTGGTAGCTAGACAGTGGGTTGGGGTAAAGAATGAGTGAGTGAACCCAGGCTGTAACAAAGGACCAATGGGATAGAATGAAGTTTTGGACCTTGTCTGCACTGTTCAGGATACTCTGGGGCAGCCCTGAGTATCCTGGCCCCATAGCTACCCTATCTCCCTCTCCCCTCCCTTTGCCTCCATTTCCATGGCATGGTGGTTGTCTGCATGGGCATCCCTTTTGACAACCCGGCACATCTGTAGCCACCAAAGGTCACTTACTTCTGAAATCAGGTCCTCAGAGATGGTCACATACTGGGTGCCTCATTCTGACCCCAGAATAGGTGATCTGCTGTGGAGACTGATGTGCCAGGTGGCCCAGCTGGACACCTATGAAAGGGAGAGCTCCAGAGCTTTCCAGAAGATCCAGAGCAACAAATAAGGTTATATACTCTGTTGCAACTGTATAACTGCCCCTGGTTCTGGGGCAGGATATGGTCTAGACTGCCCACACCGGAACTAGGGTTTGGGCTGTACATTATCCAATAGGATGATGCCAGAATTGGGATGGGTGGGAGGAAACAGGCTTTTTGGCTTTTTGGCCTATGCAGGTCCACTCAGGCAAGGCCCAATAATAACAAGCAGAACCAGGAGATGAATGTAAATTCTCACTTCAGAGAATTCCAGAGGTCCAAGCTAAGAAAAAACTCTTTCCCCCTTTCCAAAAGAAATGGGCATCCATGCTGTTATAAACCAAGTCTGTAGTCAGAAAAGCAAAAAGAAGAAAGTGGAAAGCCCTACAAATTAAAACTTTAGTAACAAAGTATTGTCATTCTCTCCTTCTAAAACTCATCCAATTAGCATTTATGCCAGGGGAGGTGCTCCAGTTAAGTGGTTGTGTGACAGGAATGAAAAATACATCCACTTGGTGGTACTGAGATCAGGAATAAGAAAAGGAAAAGACTTGCAGATGTCTGCCATATAGATACAGACCACATTGTATCCAACAGTACAGTGTATAAAGTATGAACAGTACAATGTACAAAGAGTACAAAGCCAACAATAGAGTAGTAGTAGTAAACAATAGTAGCATTCATTAGGATAACTCTGATTATTCCATACAGAGTGAGGAGACTAGATTTTTAGATTGTCCATACGTCTAGAATTTCATATACCTAGGTCTATGCTCCACAGGTGGTCTTCCTAAAAAAAATCAGTCCAGTAACAGCTATCTGTTTCACATCTTCTACACTGAAGACTGATTAAAAGAATCCACTCATTTACTCTGCTTTGTCAGTGGTCCAACTGACTTGCTAACCAGTTTCTTCCTTCTGAAGCATTTAAGTAACCTTTTATTTATTACAGGTTGACCTGTATTGTTTTATGAACTGTATTATATAATGATTTTAGGTTATGGTTTTTAATTGTTGTTTAAATTGGATACTGTTTTAATAGTCTGTTGGAATCCCGCCTTGATCTGAAGGGACAGGTGGGAAAAAAGAAATAAAATTTATTATATTATTATTATTAATAATTGTCTCAATGATATTAGCAAAATGATCATAAACATCCTTTCTACATCCTTTACTATTTCTTTGCATTTCTTTTATGTGTTTTTTGTTAGCATCAAACAAATTATGCACCAGCAATGTTCCACCTGAGTTCAGATCTTCAGATGGATACCCTCTGGGCTTGGTGATTTTTTAAAAAATAGTTTTCAATTTCTTGATAAGATCTAAAAGTGCCTGTCTTGTCAGTATTCTTTGTCTCAGTTTCTCCCATTCTCATACATATTTGAGTATCATATTTGAGCATCAGCTTTACAGCTTCTGGAACGATGTGAAGAACTAAGAGCACATTCTTAATTGACCAAGATGGCCAATGGTCAGCTGAGCTGATTCTAAGATAGCTAGATCTCTGCCCAAACTAAACATCCCTCTCAGCTTAAGGATGCTAGAAACTACTTCAGACTGTCCTCACCCTGGCCTTATTTTGTGCTAGTATAGTGGTTGTGATCCTGGGCTGGAGGAGCTTTGAATCTGGCACATAAATAATCTCAATTCCTCCTTCAGCCTGCACCTTTTTAACTCCTATGTTGACAGATCTTAGCCAGAAGAGCAGATCTATCAGAAGACTAGCATGTCAGCATATCTCTGAGATCACCTAGAAGATGAGAGATCTGTTAACAGATGGGCAGTTCATCTGGCAGAAGTGGCTTGTGCCTCATTCTAATCTCTACAGTTTTCCCAACTTGAATTAGGACAGGACTGTAATTAAGCGTCTCTGAAGTCTCCTTATTTTTCTTTAGTTTTCTTTAAAACTACCTAGTTTCCTGCTTGTGGTGTATTTAAAGAGTACAGGTTGAGTCTCCCTTATCCAGAATTCCAAAATCCAAAATAAAGTGGGACCTCAGTATCTGTGGACTTGCCATCCGCAGATTTGAGCATCCTCAGATGGCAAGCCTGCATTGTCCCCATTGAGCTGGAACGGAGCCCCTGGGCTCTGAGACCCAAATCCTGGCCCTGGCACCTGTCTCTGGCTCCCTCTGGCCAAAGGGGTTTGGCTTCAGGGGCAGTGCATGGATTCAGAGTTTTGTTGGCTGGAGGGATCCAGTGCCAGGGTTAGGGCTTGGGTCTCGGAGTCCAAAGGGTTCATTCTGGGTGCCGGGCCTGGGAACAGAGGCTCTGAGACTTAAGCCCTGGCCCCAGCTCCCCCCCACCCCCCACCCAACTGACTGGGTGCCAGACTCTGCCCCAAAACCAAGCAGTGACAGAAGCCTCGGAGGGGGAGGTAGGGAGGAGAGAAGAAGGAAGGAAGAAGGGAAGTAAGTAAGGAAGGATCCCTTACAGATACCGAGGGCCCACTGCATTCCAAAATTCAATAGTGACCTACATTTTTCTCAAACATCCTACATTTTGCAGTGCCTTGTCCTTTTTTGCAGTGATGACATCTGGCTACCCTGCTTATCACCAAGATATTTCATTGTCTGTGACAATATTCCATAATCTGGGGGGGGGGGGGGGGGGAAGACAACAACAACCAAAATCCAAAACACTTCTGGTCCCAAGCATTTCAGATAAGAATAACTCAGCCTGTACTGTACAGGGGGTCTTGATCTTCAAAATCTGTTTACATATCCTTTATCCAAATAAGTGTGATGATAATTGAAGTTATCCATTACTATAAGAAAAAGTAGGCGTGAAATGCCTCTGAACATATGCAGACTATATAACTTTATAACACAAAGTGTCCACATCCCCAAGCATCGCCCATCCAGATACCCAAGCTTTCTTCATGTGGTATCATTTATCTTTGTTGTGCTTTGCAAAGTATATGATACATAGTCCTGAATCCTTCTTGTAGGAATATTTTATGTGATTTCCAATGCTTTTCAAAACATAGGAGTAATTGTCTATCACTAATGTACTTCTCACTTCTCTATTTAGATGAACATATGTTTGCCTTGTTTATTCCTGAACAAGATGTTGCAGAGAGATATAATCATTCTTCTGTGTGTCTCTTCTAAAGATGGTTAGCTTGAAAATTTTGTTGTACTTACTTTAACAGCCTCTTTCCTTTTTTCTTTCCTTTTCTTTTTTAACATGAACCATCTGACAGAACACAGTTTTTCTAGTACTGTGTGCAAATATTTAAGCATGGGAGCTTCAATGGACACAAAACCTGGAGTTTGGTAATTATTAGATTAAGGCTTTTCTTAACCATACACTAAGATTAAAATGCCATTATATCTGCACAGTGATAGATGACAACCACTAGAATACGACAGATTTTAACAAGAAGAGGCTAACTTTGCATTATTTTCCATTATTCTTACTCTCTTTGTCATGGAATGGAGCCATGCTGTGCCATTCTGTTCTGGGTATCAGAGCATGAGCTTGATACACTGAAATTTGAATGCCTCATATTCTGAAATGGATAATGGTTGCACTTGATTTCTTTCACCTCTCGGTTTTTAGCATTTTGATAGGCAAGTACCACTTCACCCCTAAGGATCTCTGTTGACCTTTAGCACAGTGGGGTACTTTTAGTGATGGATTTATTCTTATGGTCTCTGCTATCCTGGGTGGAGGTGGCATATGAAAGCAAATGTCTTACATATTCAGTATAGCATTCTGAATATTGCATTTTGCTAATATTTCTGTATGTTTTGTGGAACTGGTAACAGTGTGTGCTTGCAAAGTTTTTTAAAAAGTGGATTACCTTTATTCTGCACCACAAGTGGTATTCCAAAGACACATTACTGCATTGCCACTTCTTTTTTTTCTTTGCTTAGAAATTACAGAAAACATTAAGTTAAGTAATCCAAAACTACCGGGGGGGGGGGGGGGGAATGAGAGAAAATAGTTTCAGGAAAAAATGGGTGTAAAGACATAACACCACAGGAAATTTTGAAATCATTGGGAAGAGAATGCTTTGGGGATGTTATCATTTTTTAATGGAAATTTAGAGAAAAGTTGAAATGCATGCAATATTGTATCAAATCTAGTTAAATAAGAATATGAAATGCCCTATATGTAGCTTAATTATGATAATAAATATGATCATAAAATTGTTTCTCTCTCTCTTTCTCTGTGTGTGTACACACACACTTCACAAACACATTTGTCTTTCAGTTCAGTCCTAAAATATACATCAATTTACAGGCAAACTCCAGTGAGTTCAAGGCAGTTTACTCACAAGCAAATGGACTTCAATCTTAAAAGTATCAAAGCTTTGATTTCATTTAATCAATAATGTCAAATATACATACCATTGTTAGAGAAAGGGCTATAAACTTCTGCACTTGAAGGCTGCAAGCCTAGAATGGCTTGTTGGTACCTCAAGATCCACTAAATATAGTGGGCCATATTTCTGAATAAACACGTGCATGATTATGTTGCAAGGCTGAGAAAGCAAGCATAAAATAAACTTGAAAAGAAAACTTGAATGTAACATGGGCTGAGAAAAAGTGGGCTGGATACAAATAACATCACAGTTTAGTTTTGTACACCAAAAAGGAGGTAGTGTGCCTCAAATAGCAGCTGCCTTTGTCTAGTAATCACTCTTTTGAGACTATGTTAAATGCTGTCTGCTATGTGGTGTTTGGGTCTGTTATTTATAGGGAAGGAAAACGAAATATCACACAGCATGTCCAGGCTTTGAGTAGTTTGTTTAAGTCTTCCCAATTGTTAGGCCTCATAATTACCATTAACAGATCTGGAATTTTTATATGACTTAGGGAAGCAACTTTTACTTCCAAATTTGATCCGTGTGCCAGTCAGTGTCTCTTCTGCTCCTATGTCGTGAAATGAGAAATAGAAAAAAGTTGCTTCCTACAAACACTGCTGTTTCCCTCTCATTACAGCAATTGCTGCTGAACTAATCTTTGGTACTAAAATAGTTATGATTTTTGAAACACAGGGCTTGCCTACCCCAGCAACAAACCGATTACTCACCATGTAGCAGTTGTGACCCAGGCACTTGATGTTCCTCAGGATTTTCAGTCAATGCAGGGCTTTTCTCCAAAAAGGAAAAGGAAAAGGGAAAAAATCCTTTTATCCGATGGGTATGGCATTATTGAAGTTGCTATGGGCAGGGAAAGTGCACTTTTGCATTCGCACAGATGTATTATATTTATATTATAGTAATTATTTCTACATTTGCATCTATACATATAATTTAGCACATTGAAGATATACAGTAAATGCTTTTCCTTTTTTGGAGGGGAAAATTGAGGTGCATTTACTCCTTTTTTTCCTTTTTCCAATGAATAAGTGTCCATTCTAACTCTAGCCCCATCCTATTGCCTGCCAATGTTCCTTATAGTGAAAATAAAATAAAACACACATATTTTCTCTATTTCTACTTCCAGGACAAGCTTATGTTTTCTGAATATACTGGCAATGACAATCATTCATGCTGATTCTGAAGCTCAGATGCTGCCTCTCATCATTTCTTGTTTGTTTTAAAGACAAGTGCTAAGGCCCCCTCCTAGTGAGAGCTATTCCTTTTCCAAATTCTTCTCATTTAAGTATCTGAACATTTTTGGTCTCCTGAGCAAAATGTAGCCAATGAACAAATTTCAAGTAAAGCCAAGTTGACTCCAAGCCCTGCAGTGGTACCCTCAACCCCTTGTCACAACCAACATGGATTTCATTCATTTATTGTTTCCTAGATGTCAGTCCTAATGAAAAAAATATTTCTAGCCATACATTATTTGTTGGACAGTTGTTAATCTCTCTGTTATATGTGTACTATAAAGCTAGATCTGGGAATATTTAGCAAAATATCTATCAAAATGATATTAAAAAATAAATGGTGTTCCTGAAATTGTTATTTGCATATTCATACCATCTTCCCTTCAGGCATCAGCATGAGAAGTCTCTCTTCACATGCAATATATTAAAGATACATAAAAAACAAATATTTAGCAGAGTAGCTTGATGAGGAACCTTCGGCATCCACTGCTTCTTTTCAGTGTGGCTTTAGAAATTTACTAATTTCCATTATTGCTAAAATTGTTATGGCATTATCATCATCACTACCACAACCATAATTACTATCTCCTTTATCAACAAATAATATTAATATGTTCTCTCCTTCTTTTTGTTGTTGTGTCACCCATGGTGACACCTGAAAACTACAATGTTAAAAGCTGTGCTGGCATAATTTGAAAGAACAAAACTGGGGGGAATAGAGAGCTTCCATTCCACTGATCATAAAAATGAATTCTTTTAACTTGTCACGAAAGTTATGTGCACTCCAAGTTCTATTGATTTTAGATTTAGATTTAATAATAGTGAGTTCTGCTCCCCACAAAACATGCAAATAAGGCTAAGATTTATTTGGCAATTGTGTGATAGCCATGGTTGCCATAAAGCCAATGAGGGTATGTCTACATAGGCCTATTACCCTAGTTCTCCCCCTATCTCCTGCTACTCCCTCACTGTGACCAATGCAGGGCTGCAATTCAAGAGCAGATTGTCTTCCCAAGCAAAGGCCAGTTGCACACTGAATTGCGTTATCCCTAGCTTTAAAAAATCTAATATTTTGCTCTGAAGTTTGCAGGAAAATTCAGAGCATTCCACAGCAACACTGGCAACTGTTTACACACACGTCTCACTGAGCCATCCAGCGCTGCTGCCACTGGCACAAAATAATCCTTCCGAGGTCACAGCAAGATGCCCAGCCAGGTTATTGATGCTGAGTGTCTCATTTCTGGTGTCAGAGGGAGCAGCTCGTACCAACAGTGGCATTGGGCAACACAACAGGATGATGGTGATGATGCCATAATAATGTTAGCAATAATGGAAATTAGGAAATTTCAAAAGCCACACTGAAAAGAAGCATTGGATGCTGCAGGTTCTTCATCAAGCTACTCAGCTAAACATTTGTTTTTGTGTATCTTTAGTACATTGCATGTGAAGAGCGACTTCTCATGCTGATGCCTGAAGGGAAGACTTTATGAATATGCAAATAACAATGTGTAGGCATCTGCTCAGCAGCACTGCAGACTGCAGAGGTAATGGAGAAAATCTGGGGCAACTCCAGGGCTACAATATTCTGGGCACTGCCTGGCTGGTATAGATGAACCCCAACTATCATTCCCATGTGCAGCTTTTAGGGTGAAATGACATAACAGTGATATTACCCTCTACTTCTGTTTTCCATTAGTTCTTCCCTAGAATGATTTAAAAAAAAAAGGCTTAAGAGGAGAATAAAGACAAACTCACTAATATGTGGATCATTATTATGTAATATTCTTATTTCTTCTGTTCCAGACTCATTGGTCAATTCTACTTTTTGTCAGTTCTTTGGGAGTGGAGACTCACATTCTGTGTATCAGTGGAAAAAGGAGTATAGACCAGAATGAAATGAAATAAATATTTGGTTTTATTCATATACAGCACAATTTTGTTATTTCTGTTGGAAGAGGACACCGTTTTCTCAGCCTGGAGCTTTTGAATTCTGGAATGAGGAAATGGGTTGATGTGTGTGACAAGGTCTTAGTGATACACTAATGCAGACATTACCAAACTAGATACCCTGGATACTTTCCATAGCCATAGGCAAGAGATAAGCATCAAAAAGGCATCATTTGCCCCAAGTCCAAGAGCTGCTAATTTGTGACTTTCAGTAAACTGAAAAGCATCTGCACCTTCCTCCCTATCTACTTCTTTCCTCATTTAATGTACTTGGTACTGATATTGTTTGATCCGGGGGGCTTAATTAAACTTGGGCCCTTATTTTGAGAAAAGCTTGAATTTTTACAAGAACATTATCCAACCTGGACATTTCTATAGACTCTTGAACAAGCCAGCTTCTTTTACTTTTCCTGGTTAGGCCCATGCTTCCCTAATCAATTTTACTACCCTTCTTTCATTTCCCCTGGACTATTTTTCTTAATTGAATTTTAACTAGAGGGTTGGTAGAAATTAGAAGCAAATGTAATGTTTTAGGAAGAGCTGGGGTTAATTTTGTATATTTTAAATCCTGGATGTAAAAGACCAATATGGACTGTTTTATAATCTCTCTGAAATAGATTGATTTTCTCTGATTTTTGCTATACTGGGAAACAGAAAATGTAGTACTGGATTTTTTCTAGCAATTAAATTGCAAATCAGAAGGTGAAGAACAACCAGTCTCGTGCTCACCCATGCACATAGGGTCTATCACAGAAAGAAATAAGCTTAACTTTTTTTGTGAAATATGAAAATAGCTTTACTTACCAAACAAACAAACAAACAAAAACAAAAACAAACAAACACCCAAAACCTTGTGCATAATCAAATACATGGATTAATGGAGGACGGGGGGGGGGGGTGATGGCTACATCTTAAAGAGATGTAGCAATAGTGTGTGTATAGAAGAGTGTACAGAAGAACAGACCAACTCACTAGGCATGCAAACTCGAAACTCGAAATGGCATACAGAGACTTCATCTCAGAGATCTGAGTCCCTGTTTTTTCTGCTGTGACTTAGGGCCAGAACAGACTGCAAATTAAGGCACCTTTGTGGCAGCTTGGGAACATGGTGTTTACATGCCACATGTGCCCAATATAACCAGAAGCCGCCCAGAAGCCACCCAGTCAATCAAATAGGGGCGGCTTCAGGATGCTCTGGGGGGGGCATGGTGTTTACATGTTGCATGCCTCCAGAGTGCCAAGAATCCATCCTGGGTTGCAGCCAGACCACTTAAAGCGGCTTTTTACCAGCCCAAATAGGAGTGGATCTTTTCCACTCTTATTTTGACCAGCTCTGGGGCGGTTTGGGGCTACAGCATGTGATTGCTATGACTCCA